>BMAW01110933.1:251840-290944 GCA_019974015.1 Nephila pilipes | reverse complement strand
TTAAGAAAATTGAGAAATTTGAAGTATTTATAGTAATTCTACATAGAAAAAAAACAAATTTTTGTAGCGAAATCATGTTGTTCTTTTCAAGCAAGCGATATTAAATTAGAAAACGTACTGTTTCAAAAGATACCGAAGCAAAATACTGTTCTTCCCATTCTTTACGCAAACAATACACACAGAGTATGTGATACCTCGAATAATTGTTGGTTTATTGAATTCGAATTAAATATACGTATGCGCATCACTATACTTCTAGAATCCTAACAAAACAATAGAAGTAAAATTCATTTCATATATACAAATGACTAAAAATGCCCAAAAGAGGAAATTTGTTATTTCCAGAATCGTGTGTCGTCGTGTGACCCTTGCATATTAACCGCTGAGAATGTGGGAGGACAGTCGGGGATAAGTGCACCGGTCAAATTTGAATAAAGAGTTTTAAAGAAGTGAATCTAAGTTCTTTTGCAACTACTATATAAAGAGTGATTTACAACTGAACTTAAGGATTTAACATTGGTTCTTTCTTTTGCTATCCAGCTCGTCAGCTATATTTTTCTTAAATAATGAAAATCAAAGCCTTCCCTAACTACAAGTCCTCTATTTGATGAAGAGTTAAGGTTGTTGATAATACCTTCTTACAAAGAATACTATTTTTCTAAGAGAAAATTTTAACGATAGGAGTATCTTGGGAGAAGTTTGGCTTGTTGGGGAAGTTTAGAGAGAGAGAGAGAGAGAGACCAGCTCAGTTGTCGTCCTCGTCACTTGAACGAGGTTTAAAATTACAAGGTCCATGTCCAATAATCTTTATGCTGGTTCTCAGTGTGATGTTAGTAAACAATCCCTCATACAATTCCCTAACATTAAAGACATGATTTGATTAATTTTATTAACGTCGCATTAGAGATATAACAGAAGCCTTTAGGCTCTCTTCAAATGAAAAAAAAAATCCAACTAAAAAACAATCTATTTGTTGAATTTTGTCTTATGAATGAAAAGGACACGTGTTCTTTATCTTGTTGAGTCTCACAAAAGTAAATTTTCATTTACATTGAGTTCGAATTCGACTAATGAGTTGAATTTCGACTTATGAGTCAAAAGGACATGTTCTTATCTTGCTGTATCTGAGAATGGTATTCGAATCTCCTCAAAAGGCTTTTCTCTCGGAAAATAAATTGAGGATGACACATACCACTGTCGTTAGCGACGTGAAGATCTTCTCTTAGGCGTCTAAGTACAGTTCGCCGAGAAATTGTTGTTTCGGATATAAACAGCGAAGTCCCGTGAGAGCACCTCCGTCAGTAATCTCGCTACTACTTTGTGCATTTCATGTCCTGTATCGATCCTTTAAATATGCCATGACTCTTGGGTGACATTGACCGGACTCTCTAGTGACGGTACCTGTAGTTTATAATAGATTACATAGACTAAATATCTCCATTTGAGACATTCCAGGTCATTGTGCGACAGCTGTTTGAGACAGACCACTTTCGACGGTTCAGATCTCACTTCTTCGTCTAAATTATTCCGAAAGGTCATTTTAAATGTAATCGATAGAGAGAGTTCTTGCTTTTTGAAAGAAATATATTTCTACAGACGAAATTCATATTAAAAACCAGCAAATTCTCATTTTTTTAAGAGAAAACGAGCCATTTAACGATATAATGGACGTTATTTACTTGATCTGCATTTATATTTCTTAAATTATAATATATGACTTCCGATTTTAAGATAATACAGGCCTGATCAAAATATATCTGTACTTAACGCCAGAGGGCTTTACTAAGGTAAGGCGATGCTACCAATATGTGCTGCCATTTGTTATACGAGACCCAAACAAATATGCCACTGATTCATTGTGTAGTTTTGATTCGACAGCTAATGATTCGGTTCGACCACTCAAACTGTCGTCGCTTTTGTATATGCCACCGTCGATCGATTGGATTCATTATTTATGCACCACATGAAAAGAATGGGTTGATTCCGGGTAAATCTCCTCCGAAGAAGGCAAAGTAGGCCCATCAGCCTGAATAGTTATGGCTTTAGTTTTTTGAAATGTGAAAAGTGTCACCTTCTTAGAAATACGAAGAAGGAGGAAACACACTTGGAACAAATTACCTCATTTTCCATTCCTAATATGGTTATTTTCTGAACCCCCGTCGTATTTGTAGTAAATTCTAATTCAAAATAATTGCCAAAAAATAGGCTTGTGTGTAACTTTAGTTTTAGATACCAGTGTACTTAACATCATTGTACAGAAATTGGCGAATTTATGTATTTTCATACTAATTTCTCAGATAGTCGTTTTTTCGTATTGATAGAACTATTAAAAATTCCCTTTCGAAATTCGCTCTCAAGGCTTACCTCCCTCAATGAGTACAGGTATCATTCACCCGAAGTACCCTAGTGAACTATTCCTTTCCCATGGGGTTTACTGTGTCTGATAAACATGGGTGTCGACACCCCTGCATACCCTAGCGATCCTTTTCAATTTTCGACCTTCTTTCTGGTCATCCTATTTTTACTTTCTATTCCTATTTTTCAAGCGTCTAGATCACACAGTTATACTTTGTCACAGCATAGTCACATCTAGCTTTTGCGCCATTAAACTTCCCCATCTTTCATACTCACCTTTTCCAATTTCCCTGGGGATGACCGATTTTGACAATTTAAGAATTCAGTTGATTCATCTGTATCAGAGCAATTCTCAGCCCCCTCCCGAAACACACATTATTACCTCATATACTTTTGGAATATAAAATGGCTCTTAAATAAATTTTGATGATTTACATTAACATAATATATTCAGAGTGAAACATTTTGCATTATGATATTGAGAATATTAAAATATAATTTTCTGTAAAATATTGGGCAGAATTTTGAAAAATTTACATACTTGCTGAAACAATTATTGCTACGTATAAAGACGAATATTCATACATTAATTTTTCCGAGTCCTCATTGGATCAATTCTTCAGAATTATTGCTGTGGAGCATCAGTAACGAGCAGTGGTCGCCTCAGCCAAGTGGTTATGGTCGCAGATTCACAGCCGGCGTTGTTTTTATCGAGTCGTGGGTTCCAGCTTTATTGCTCTCAAATACCTGCTGTAAAGCGGGACTGATGCACGTTAAATATTCTCGGGGTCCCAAGTCTTTCCAGTGGCATTATATGGAAGTTTGGAATACGAGGTACCAGCTAAGGTGTCGTCCTCGTCATTTGACTGAGATTCAAAATTACGAGGTTCATCGCCAACAGCCCTAGTGTTGCTTCTCAGTGTGGCTACAATCAATATCTATTAATTAAACATTTAAATCCAAAAAATGTATATATTTTGCAATATAATATATATATATATATATATATATATATATATATATATATTAAATAATACAGAAAAGTATGATTTTATCAATTTATTCTGATGATGAAACTAAATATTACCATTATTTCATTCTTTACATAAATGACTGTTATTTTAAGTTTCATCAGTTGCAGCACTCAGAACAAAGGATTAATTCAAATACATAACTGTCTGTTGCTTTGTGATAGTTTCAATAAAAGGATTGAATTAAAAAGTGGATAGAAAGTATTATTATTACAATTACTAAGAGATACCTTTTGTAACAACATGATAAAACTAATTTCTGAATTGGAAAAAAAAAAAAAAAATAAAATAAAATTGTGAGGCAAGCGATATTAATTTAATAAGGCACTGTAAGGATAGAACCCATTTTCATGATTTTCAATATTTATTCTACACAAAGATAATTAAATATCATAAAACGTATTCACGTAAACTCTAGTCGGCAAGTAATGTAATTTATTCTTATTCTGATTGCGAAGTTAAAGAAGTATTCTTTAAATTACATGGATTAAAATACTTATATTTTCAGAAAATATTGATGGAGGAATAATTGTTCGGAAAATATTGATTTTTAACATAAATCGCAAGATATTTTATAAACACGTAAGATACTAGTTTTCAGAATTTCCTTATGGACATTATTCAGTAAGAAATTTTAATTTGAAAGTTAAGAAAACAAATATTTCGCGAAAAATTCCAAAGTATTTTTTCAGAGAAGCATTGATAAATACAATAACCCGACCCTGTTTCATCCGATCATTTGGTTAACCATCCTTTTACTTAAGAAAAGTGGACGCGGCAGCCTATATAGTGGTCAAGGACCGAAGACTCGTATTCTGCATTGGTCTCGTCGATCGGGGGTTTGAGCTGTAATGTCATTAAAGACTCCCCATGTAGCGGGGCGAATGAATATTAAACCTGGACAAGTCCTCCCATTGTTGTGGAAATTTGGTGACGGATATGCCAACTCAGGTATTGTCCTTGTCACTTGACCGAGGCTAAAAATTACGAGATCCGTCACCAATAGCGGCTATGTTGCCTCTCACTGCGACATC
Organism: Nephila pilipes; assembly: GCA_019974015.1. Lineage (NCBI taxonomy): Eukaryota > Metazoa > Arthropoda > Arachnida > Araneae > Nephilidae > Nephila > Nephila pilipes. The sequence goes on along the minus strand of BMAW01110933.1, from coordinate 286,524 downwards.
AATAAATCACTCAAGGGCTTCCCTTCTTTAGGGAGATACGGTAAATGTAACTCCAAGGCATCCTAATTTTTTTCCCATGGGGTTTAATGTCTTATAAACGAGGGGGACGCATCTTAGCGATCCTCCTTCTTTTAAATCAATTTTTATCGTTTTTTCATTTTTTTTTCAAATATCTAGACTACAGATACTCGTTCACCTCGTTTGGTGTAGCATAGCCATATCTTTTTTTGCGCCGCTAAACTTGACAATCACTCACACTCAAGCGACTTTAATCAATTAATCAATCAATTTAACGTGAGAAAAGAATTCTTAAGACACTTTTCACTATATATTTATTAGAAATTATCAGTTATTTGATAAATGATATGTATTTTTTTCAGTTGTGAAATCTCTGTTCTGAGATGTTATTATTATTTTTTCTGAAAACAATGCATGCAATAATAGACATTTAATTGTGGTCTGATGTCAGTCTTCAATTGCGAGACTTAAAAGGTAATTTAATACTGTTACATTTTCAGTTTTATTCTGACTTTTCCTACTCATTTTGTGTAGTGATGTTTATTGTATATCAGATCATTCGACTAACCGGCTGTTTCATTATCTGCCCATAAGTTTTGCTTCCATGTTGGCCTGGTGATAGGTCACTTACTGTATTTGCTAATCGTGCAAACAAAGTAACTAACTTCGAACCCGTCTTGCGAATTGCTGCAATTAAATCATGTTCTTTAGTTTTACGCATTCCAAAAAATATTCTTTTTACATCTTCATTTTGTATATTCTGATGAAAAAGAAAAATGACAGTTCAACAAGTCGTTCAATCTTTTCTGTGTCAAGAGAAAAATTGCCTGGCTTTACCAAAATGATAAATAATCTCATCTTCAGCATCGATATGCTTCGAACGAAAACGATAATATCAAGAAAGGTTCAACCCCCAAGAGTCACTGCATTAGGGTACTACAAGGACTTCGGAGACCGCCGCAATTCACAAATGAGACCGAAAAGATCCCATAACTCACAATCTCGCACGAAGATAATGCGTGTCACCAACAGATGTTCGAATTATATCTCGGTGAAGTGTAGCCTCGAAACCCGAAAATCGATTCGTCCAGTCGATACGCTTTTCATATCGCTGGCAACCTTCCTCACCTCTTCCAAAGAAAATCGTTTGCAATCTGTCTTCGTGATTTTCACTTGTGATAAAAATGGCGGGAAAGCAAGATAGATCATTTCCAAGTTCTTTTTTAGAACTTTTTTTTTTCATTATTGTTATTTTTTTTCAACGTCATTTTCTATTTTCGAGGGTAATCTTGTATTTTTTTTCTTCCTCCCTTGGATCGAGAATGACAGTGTTTATGCAGAAATAAAGTGAATTTCATCACTGAATATATGATGTTTTCTTTTTTATTCGTGAAAAATATTCGAGATAGATTTCTTTTCTGCTGGTTATTTTTGTGCCCATAATATATCATGGCGTCTTAAATAATCAATAACATTGCTGGAGGGGTCTATATAGATTCGTAATTTATAGGAATTGATTAATATTGACACATGAGAAAGAGTTATGTTTTTGAAAACAAAAATCAGAATTTACTATCTTACGTCATTTAAATTGCAATTGATAAATACATTGTTGTTGATTCTTGCAGAATATGCATGCATTTGATAGAAAGTTCGAGTTTATTTTTGGAAATTTTTTCATGAAAGTTATTCATATGTTGAATTTATTACGAAAACTATTTTGAAAGTAAGATTATTAAAAATTGTTAAATATTGAGCTCAATATTCATAAAAAAATACTTCATTAAATTTGTCATTTTTTATGTTTCGCCATTTATTCTATCACATTCTGATAGGGAAAAATAACTTACATAAGATTTCTGTTTTGTTAAAGTTTCATGTTACATTTTGATTAACAAATGTTCAGTCGTCACGACAGGTGGTGTTCCTAGCGCTTCGCCGAGATATATAAGTAAGGAAAGTGAAATATAAGAAAGAAATGATTAAAAATGTCAAGATGAAAAAGGCCATATTATGGGTTAGGCCCAAATACTTCTGCAAAACTGAAACTAGAGTCAAAAAAATTATGAGTTCTCCCAATAAGACACAGTTAATTTAATTTGTATAACCGAGAAATTATTTGAGCTTAGAATTTTTTTCCCGTAAAAGAAAACGGAACAATAATATAAGAATGATATCCTTTCTCATAGACAAACTTAATGTATTAAATTAGCAATACAAACGTTAAAGGATATATATATTGTAATTAAAAGAAGCAATTAACTCCTCGAATGATTATCGTTGATGACGAACCTTGAGATATGTAATAAAATGTAATTAATATTCTTCAAGACGGTAAAACACAGATAAGAGAAAAAAATGTGAGCATTATTATGTGTAAGAAAATGAGTTTCATAATACAGGAAAGGTCCACGAAGTTAATAAACAAGTTCTTTCGGAATAAATTCGATTTTTATTTTAAGACCCTCTAGCAAATGCAATATAATTCCCTTTTAACAGGGAACAATTAACACACAAACATTTGAATACATGATAGCTACATTTCAAAGTTCATACAATCATCGAACACATCGGTTAAAAACACGCAATCACTAAATCGCAATAGCACATATACTTTACATACCAGCAATGATGCAGACAATGACTCAATGCATACACTTTCGTATAATGTTTTTGAATTTTCTAGATTTGTATAGTGGCTTCCAGTTTTGTCGCCAAATTAAACTGTTGTTTAATAATAATCAACAATTATTATAACTAGAAAATGAGGAAAAAAGCCTGGTTTTGTTCCGAAACCAGGTATTTTCATACCTCTCAAATACAAAGATTTATCGATAAAAATAAATTTAGAAATTATTTATTAAAAATACTTCAGTACTCTGTTTATTTTTTTCCAGTAATTTAATAAAATCTTTATTTCATTCTGATTAGACATTTGATAAGAATCGAAAGTTGGTGTTATAAAATGAATACTCATCAGATAGAGACATTCTGTATTTAAATTTTTTTCTCCTTTTTTTTTCTGTTAAAGTTTTTGAAAACATCCCAAAATTTCATCATGGCCTTTTAAAAGGTTATAAATTCAGCTTATAAAATCTGAAACTTCCTTCAATAAAGTCCTTGTAAAAACTGAAAATCATTATTTGTTAAGACATCAAAGTCTCAACAATAATAATTGCTACAGTTATTCTAAATATTCAAAGACTAATAAACAATTCATCAAAACATGTACAACACAAAGCGATTCACGAGTCTCTGAAATTGTAATACATTTTAAAACACAGTATAGTATGTAACTCAAAAACATGCTACTTTTTGTGTTTCAGTGCGATGTAATTCTTTAAAAAGAAATTTTACATTTACATAATATTGTAGTATAAATTCTAATCTTTCGAAGAATATAATTATAATTTATGAAGAATTGTTATTTTAAAATATCGACTATTTTAATACATCCCACATCAACTACTTCCCATTCTTCTAAAATTGCTAAAATATGAATTTATCATGATTATAATACAAAAGTACTTTTTAAATACCGACGATATTGAGTTCTTTATAATTTACAGACTTGTTTTGTCCTTAAAACACATTATTTATACCACCACAAAGAATGATATATTATACTACATTACAATTTAAAATGATGTATAGAAATTTATTCACTAAAATTGTATGAGACAAATAGTTCATAAAGAACAAATTATATGTATATAATTTCAAAAGCTATTCGATATTATGAGACTGTGAAATTTCTCATAAAATCAAAATGCTTTATATTGCGAAATTTATTTCAGATGTATAAACTGGAATTGTTGATTATATGTTATCTATTTTCGTGTTCTTGTACAAAATTTAGTTTATCGAAATAAATATATTAATTTTGAATTAACATTCGTTTCAATATCGTTCAGGAAAGCTCCTCGATTTTTATTTATAATTATGTTTTTAAAGAGAAAGTATACTTTCAAAACGCAAATTTAGTGAAAATATCGATTGTTTTATTTTTGATCTCGTATTAAAATTCAATCTCATTTTTAAAGATATATTTGAATTATGTTACTAGCCTTTTTAGAAACTGAGTTACAGCTGTTTTAATATTACTTGATCATGAATTTCTTTGACCGGAAAGGTTCTAAAAACGAGTTTTTTTTTTTTTCACTTTTATCGCATCTTTCATCACTTCAAAACGCAATATCTTAAAATGTTATTCACCAATGAACCTGAAATGTTATATATACGTTTTTCAAATACTCATACATAGAATAGACTATTCTAGAGAATTTATATACAGTTGAAGATATTTTTTATCGCAATAAAGAGAAATTTGCAATGAATTTTAAAGAAATTTTCAGCGTTCAGAACTCGAACTACCATAGCTTCTTAGGTAAGGGCTATATTATCAAAATAATAATTTATTCTCTAGTTAACGCTGCATTCTGTATCATTCAGTAAGCAAAATATCAATATAGTTATTTTATTTTGATTTACCATGTTTGGCGGAAAGTTTTTTTTTTTTTGCCTATATTTGTATAAAATATCCTTTTGATAGTAAAAATATACAAAATCAAAACTTTTCATGGTGGGAGGGCTAATTTTGATGTCACATAAGGTCATAAAATATGCATTTGTAGACAAATTTTAAGTTAATTCGAGCAATTTTCTTTGAAGATGTACTGTTACCTTAAGAGTTTTAATAATATAACCACCAAACGATTTCTTCCCGAAATATATTGTAATGCGAATAAATATATTGATAATTATTATTTATTTATTCTTAAATACAGAATCATATAAATAATAATTACAGTATGATTGGGTTAAAATATGTAAAAGTGTTTATTTAAATAAATCCTTATTCTATATTCTATCATCAAAAATCCTTAAATTCAAAAATTAACTTTATCGTTAAAGTTCCAGAAAGCATTAGAAGAATATTCCAAATATGCGTGTGTGCATATGAGTATATTTATCACATATTTCCATTCCACTTGCTGCATTTACTAATGGACTTCACAAGATGTTTCTAAACTAAATGGAAACGTTAAAATTGGATATTCAAGATCGCCATTAATTTCATCTTTTCATTCAAATTGGAAGCCTGAATGAATACTTCTCGTGTTGCCAAAATCGTCTTGCTAAAATTAAATGAATGTTGTCCAGTCACATGTGATGATTAATGCAGAATACGTCTGAAACTCTTTTGTCCTCATCATTATTAACATTATAATTTAAATCCTAGACAATGATGAAAACAGTGCTTAATGATATCCATTCATGTAGACAAATAATACAGTCTGGTTTTGGCGTTCGGCATTTATTAGAATTAGTTGACTGAAAGTCAACTAAACTCCGAGTTTTCCGTGGATATGGAAATTTAAGAAGTTCGATGGATAGCAGGGAATATTGCGTATGTAAATATGGATAATTGTAATTGAAATAATCAGAGCAATAATTTTGAATACAGAATTTTTGAACAGAAATTAATTTGTTATTGAAGAAAAATTGTCATCGGTTGTATTTATCAAGTAACTATAGATTTTGTTTAAAATAATGAAGAAACTGAACTGAAATAAAATATTATTATTTCTGATTTTAAATTTTCTAAGTTAATTTTCAAAGTTAATTTTCAACAAAAAAATGATGTATTGACAAGTAACGGCAACTTTTTATTTAAGTTATGTATTTTTAAAAATGAATACCCTTTATTTTTTGTTGTTTATTTGATTTTAGTGAAATCCTTTAAAGCCCTACTTTCCTTCTATTAATGGTGTTAGTTAATTGTGATACTTTGTTTTTATAAAAATATTAATTTGTTCTATCGATGTATTTTATGTTTATCGATAACTTCATCATAATGTATTAACAGTCAGTGACAAAGCGCGCATTATAAACTGTATATAATTTTATTTTTAAGAAGAATTTTTATTATATGCATTTCACGCTAAAATTTCCTCAAGAAAATTGAAAAATACTCTCCAAAATTTCAATCAACAAGAAAACTAAGTAACATTCTCCTTGAATAATTCTTACTTATCTCACTTGAGAGCTAATCACATCCTCAACGGGTCAACTACTGGACTCACTGGCAAAACTTCAGATCATCACAATGCAGCTCACAGGCAAGTCCAACTTAGTTAATTCCTTTAATGTCTCTTGCGATACTTTATTTTTAAATTTTTTAACTTTAATTTTTTTACTTAACCTCCAAACATTTTCAAACGTACATACAAATTATTATATACTACTTTTTTAATAAACTTTTAGGCAAGCATAGAAGCCAGAAGTCATATTATCTCACACCATGCTCAATAGATCGGAGGAAAAAGTCGACTTTGGCTAAGGACTCTAGCAAATTTTGTCCCATTCATCCCATTTTAAGCTAATTGGAAACAAAGTCTCATTTCATGTATAATGACAAAATTAATACATTAAAATGAGATTATTTTTGTTTTATAAAAATTTATACAAATTTTGAATATGTAACTTATGAATAAGTGTAATAGTAAAAAAGATTTGATAAGTTCGAGATAAAAATAATCAATGCTTGATTAAAAATTTAAATTTTGATAATGAGCCTTTTTATAGTGGAGCTTCCTACTTCCAAACATGCTTTCTTTCGCAATTTCATACTATATTTTCAGAACTGCAAATAAAATAATAATATACAGTTAAATGTATCGTTAACTTTTGAGTGTTTCACTAGTTACACAAAGTAACATATATTATTACATTATTTTGATAAATTTTCCACACTATTACGTGCCACAAGACAATTAGCACATATAAACTCCCTTGAAAATAAGACAACTATCTTTAGGCCACATCTCTAATTAACTTTTACTAATTATTGTATTTGTAAGTTGAATTAATAATGTTCAAAAGCACTAACAAATAGAATTATAAGGATACTTTTAATTTATAATATACATTAATTCAGGTAATTAAGGAATTATATTTCTTTAATTGCAAAATTTTATCAACCACTCTTAATTTCGAATATTTTAGCTTCGAAACTTTTTTCAGTGTCTTATCTCGACTTAGCGAGAGTAAAAAAAAATTTTTTTTTTTTTATTTATAATAGTATTTAAACATTTATGTAATAATTTACTTTTAACGCTTCGTATACCTTTCCCATTACTTTTTCACCAGTCAACTTTAATTTTAGGATAAACTGAATACTTTTCTGTTCAATTATTATTTTTTATTTGTATATTTATCAGGAACTCTAACTATAATTACTTGTTTACAATTTAGACAAGTTTCTCTATGTTGAAAAGAGTTTCCACTTTACGGAAAGTAATATAATTTTAGATGTGATCTCGCTTGCGACAAAACAACAAAATACAGGAAAATTATTTATCGTAAAAGAATAAAACAGATGCAATACGCGACAAAATCTTCCTGTCCTACATTTTGCAACAAAACTGTCATAATCGATATAATTAGTTAAGTTTAATTATTGGTAAATTGATGTTGTCTGCTCAGTTCGTATGGTCAAAATACAACCTACAAAGATGATCCATACATATATATATATATACATACATACATACATAAAATTTAATGTAATGAAGTTCAAGTAATATATTTTTAAGTAATGAGATAATCTATTTATAAACTATTGGTGATGAGAGTTAGAATTTCCTATGGTTTATTACAGAATAGGTCCGATATATTGGTCATATCACAGAAGGTGAAATAGGTAAATTAGAGCTGCCTGTTATAATTTGTATCGTCAAAACAGAGCTTTCAAAGGGAATCCATGATCCATAAGGATACCAATATTCTGTTTAACATAATGTACATGTTGAATCATTTTTGAAGAATTAAATTTACCAACCGAGGTGACCAACATAAAAAAAAACAATTGGTATTGTAAGTTTACATCTTGCATATTTTATAATAGAATGGTCACAATCCGGATCAAATTATACAGTGTATTAAATTTATTATTGGTGAATTGAAATTGCATGTCTTTAGTCCACATAAATTATTTTTCACGAATTGAGTCTACTTTTCAAGATTGCCCGCAGAAAAACTATTGGGTTATGGAAGAGTCTACATCTCCTGCATTTTACAACAGAATAGTTACAAGATTTTACACTACAAAGGGTAAATTATTGCTAAATTAAAATTGTCCGTCTTAGACCCTGTGGTCAAAATACCATTTACAAAAAGATCTACAGAGAAATCAGGATTGCATTTAAAATAATGTGAAGGGCATACCGAATCTTTTTAAAGAAATAAAAGAATTTTTATAGAAATGTTCAAGATAATGCGATTATCATGGAAGATTTTATCACATACTGATTCAAATGGTATTCATTCTTCAACAAAAATGTAAATTGCTTCATATTTCTACCTCATCCATTACTCCTTGATCTTGTTCGTTCAACCAGAACGACTATCTATCGATTTCCCAAGTTAAAAGCGCGAGAAGTACAAAGAGTTAATCTAGCCATACCTTACAGATTTACTTCCGATCCTTTCCTAAGTCTTTTAAGTTTGAATTTGGGATCGATAATTCTCTCAGTTCTTCTTGGAGTTGCTTTAGAAATCAAGCTGGGGTCCCGCTGAGAGTATTAGTTGTTAAAAAAGAACAGTTACAGATGTGAACGAACGGACTTAATTACACATCCAGGCCGATCGATACTTCCGGTCTGTGTATGCAGTTCGGTTCAGCTCTTTGCTACTTCACAGGAACAGGAAGTATTTTGTTTATAGTCTGGTCTAACATTTGAATAACACAGAGAAACAATGTTTGATTATGTAAAGAGAGTAGATTTACTAGTGTATAACTTCAAAGAAAAGAATGTAAAGAAGATAAATACGTGTTGGGTCTATCCTTTGGAGAATTTGAAAGAAGATAGCACAAGGCATACAAATACAAATTTAAGGGTCGTATTTTTTGATTGAAGAAATATTATAAACAAGTTAACTATCATTAGCAAAAAATTATAAAAATTTAAATGTATTTCATTTATCTATGGTGTTTTTATTATTTTTTTTTGTAAAGGCTTTGTAATTGTTTTAATGGTTAATCGCTTCGAATAAACTCTTGGTTACCTCAATACTTTTTTTGTATCCAAAATATTTCACACGATTCAAGTTTTGCTAGAAGCCGCAATATTTCAAAATTATATTTATTATTACACTGGATGTTTAAAAAACAATATTCTAACTTTCAATAGCATCTGTTACAAAACTAAAGAAGTTGCAACTTTTTTGGTCAATTGAAAAATAACACTTTAAAGTTTATAAAATTATTAATGTTCAGTGTGGCCACCATCAGAAATATAAACAAAGTCTTATCTATAATAGAACACATTTCACACTTTTTTCATCATGTACCACCCTGTGGTGACCGGTGTGAAACAATAGTTCCACTATATATCATGCATGTCATAAGAGGAGACCAAAATGGATATCAAGTGTCTACGGGCATCCTGCCCTTGGAAATTATATCAGGGTACCTTAGGGGCTTACTTTCTTTAGGTACAGGTACGGGTGTCATAACCCTTCGGAGGTTAGATGCTTTCTGACCCCGTGGAGAGAATTAACAGTGGAGTGCCAGCGGTGGATCGAATCCTGGTCCAATGGGTACGAAGAAAAGTTGACCGGCTGCTTTTTGTTATGCCTTTACCAAACAGACTAAAAGAGGCATCTCTCTCTTGAGCAAGTTATTAAGGCGTTTTAACTTCAGGCGTTATTGTTGAAGAGAGATGCTGCAGCCTCGAGACACCCTAGTGATCTTTTTCTCTTTCCTATGGGGTTTACTGCCATTGGTAAGCACGAGTGATGCACCCCCAAGATACCTTAGCGATCCTTCTGCATTTTTGACCCTCCCTTTTGTCAAACAATTTTTATAAAATCTTTTATTCCCATTTTTCACAGGTCTAGCTTTTTGATGCAGCATGGCCACATTTGACTATTGCTCCATTAAAATACCATCCCTCACTCCTTTTTCTTTTGAATTTTTTTTCTGACATCTAGATCACAGCTCTACCTTGTTTGGTGCAGCATAGCCTCATTTGGCTCTTGCGCTATTAAACTCGACCATCACTCACTTTTTCAACATGTACAGTGTTACAGTTTGAATGATGCAGTTGTTCCGAGTTTTCAGTTCGTTAGTGCTCGTCGGTAAGGGCGGAAAATAACTCTTCATCTTTTAAAAAGCCCTAAACAAAAAAAAAGTCGAAGGGAGCTTATTCAGGGCATTGCGGCCACTAATTAAGAACAAGGTCGTTCTCTTCTGTGTTAACGATTCACAGTATCGGTAATTTGTCACTTAAGTAAACTTAAATAGTTACGATGGTATGGAAAGAGTTGAGAGAATGCTTTATTTTCAAGCCATATGTATATATATATATTCAACTCTTATTACTTTAACTAGGAGTCGCTTCAATCCAAACAATTAAATACGATGATTCAACCCAATTTACAAACATCTGTCAGCTTCTTGTTATCTTCTATATTCCTTCTTTTTCTTTCATTTTTGTTCCTCATATATATCACTACCTCTAATTAAATTCACTACATTTCTTATTCACATCTAATTTACCACATCGAGTTTTATTTTGTTGACATGGAGTTGGAATTGTATACAAATCAAATTACGAAAAATTCCTGAGTTTAGTGATGAGAAAACTGCGAATAAAACGCAACGTCACAACTTCTTCAGAAACATTTAAATGCTCATTTTTTGGGTCGAGCAGATGTAACATCACTATCCGAGTCACAAACATAAAATACATCCACGTTTCATCAAACTGATTGAGATGCCTAAATTTTCAATTTCATTAATTATTATTGACTTACTTATGGATGGTACGAAATCGCTGACAACAGAGCCATACATTTTGTATTAGGTCTACCGGAAAGTTCAGTCTGTTTGTGAAAATAAATTTTTTTCCATACAATTAATTAAATGTTATATTGTACAATAAACATTAGTAATGTTTATTGTACAATAAAACTCCCGTCGTCACTAGGATTGGTCTGTAAGCATTCCAGATGGATGTCTCATGAGTTAAATGAGAAACATTTGCTTATTCGAATTATCATAATCATAATTCTGTTTGCTGGGAACGAATACAAACAAATTTTAGACCAGTTGATAACTGATGATGAAAAATTGATTATTTTCAAATACATCGTAAGAAAAAGAGCATGTCAGCAGCAGAAACCACCCCTCCATCTCCAAATCGAGAATGAGCTTGAATAAGACAATGATGCGTATATGATGTCATGTGCAGGAACCAATATGTTACGAGGATTTCAAACCTAACGAAGAACTCAATTTGGAGAGATACCTTCAGCAAATGGATGAATTAAACAAAGTAGTAAAAGAAAAGAAGATGGCGATGTTCAATAAGGGATATATTTTATTGCATTATGATAATTCTAAACCACATGTTGCTTTGGTGATTCGTTAAGACATCACAGAGCTAGGCTGAGAATTTTTGTTGCATCCACCGTACTCCTCAGATCTAGCACTCTTTAATTATCACTTGTTACACTACTTGAGTTCTTGCCTCTAAAGACAATACATTTTTCACGAACGGTATTTACAAATTACCCTTACGCTGGCAAGTGTTTATAAGTTACGACAGAAAATATATTGTACAGTAAATATAATGAAATGCATTATTTTCTTTCATTTTACAAAAGGACAGAATTTTCTGGTAGACCTAATATTTATGCAAATATTAAAATTATACTCCCTTGATTTTTAAATTGTACAATGCAAAACAACGAAAATAATAATTAAAAAAAAACTGAACAATATTTTGTTATCATTTGAAAAAAAAATGCCTTAATATAAAAGTGATAAATTTTAAATGAAATAATGTGGGAAACCAGGGATGAGACTACGTAGAGCCCATAAACCTTTCTAATTTCCAATGCACCTTGGTTATTTAAGCTTAACGTATAAACCTACATGTAAAAAAATACGAATTTAATAACAGAAATTTAAGTTAATAGAATTTTGAAAATGATAAACTGGTTGAATATGTGTTTGAACCTTAAGGTATTGTGAATTTCATTAAAGTTTTAAAAATGCGTAAATATTTTACGGTGTAAGTTTTTTTAAAAAAACATTTTTTTTTTTATTACTGTAAGTTTCAAACTTGAACGCTCATAACCAGTGGAAAATAGAACATTTTTCTTCCATGGTATTTTTAATTAAAGACAAATTATTACATATATAGTTTGAACTAATTAATGTTTCATATGGTACATTTAAGAGATTATAACTGAAATATCAAAGCTAGAGTTGTTTTAGGAAACAGGACGATGACGAATGAAAGTTCGAAATTTACAGTTGTAGAAGTTTTTCCCTCCTGCTGCATTGTTTATATTAATGAGAAACCATAAATTGTCTTTAATTAATTAAGCTCAGAATTTCGATAATTAAATAATAATATTCCATAAAACTTACAATTTTACCCGTATATATTATAATTTAATGTTAAGAAAATATACCCAAGTATCCCCGTCGAAATTGAAAGTAACTATCACTTTAAATGACAAGATAATTATTGCATATATCATGTCAATTAACGCCTATAAGCGAATTATTACTTATATCGTTACTTATATCGCTTCTTGTGGTCTATTTAAGCCATTAAAATTGTATTATTAAAACTAAAGGGATTATAGTAGGCAATACTGCAACAACAGTAAGTTTGAAATTTACAGCTGAAGAATTTTTTCCCTCCTACTGTATTGTTTAAATTAATAGGAAACGATAAATATTATCTTTAATTATTTACGTACAGTATATTGGTGATGAAACACATATTACTCCTGAAGTCTATGAGTTTTATGGACTATAATTTAATGTAAAGAAAACATACCCTAACCTCCACTTCTAAATTGAACGTAACTGTCTCTTTAACTGACAAGATAATCTTTATCTCATTCACTTTAGATTTACTTGATCAAATACATGTCCTGTGATAGACTGGCCTAATTCCCTTTGACATTAACTTGTATCGGGTGTTACCTAACACTACAGATAATGAATATTTCATATATCAGTTCTTGAGCCGACAAACTATAAGGTCTATAAGTAATTTACAGATCTTCAACCTTATGGTTAACGAAAATATAAAATAATGGTTGAGATGTAATAATATTATATATTATGTAATATTTGTAGTTTATTACCTGAATTATTTTTTGAGCTAACAAACTATTAGGTTATTTTCAGAATTTTTCGAAAATTTCAAAAACAATGTTTTCAATTGTATAACTAATGAAAGCAAACGAAAATTTGAATAGCCAGTAATATATGTTGCGTTAAATACCTATGTAATATTTCTCATGTTAACCTTTAGGTAATAAATTAAGTTAATATATATATCAGAATTATTTGCCTTCAGGGACTTGTCTTCTTCAGGAGAGAGTAGGCATCATTCACCTGAGACACCCAAGTGATATTTTCCTTTCCCGTGAAGATTACTGTTTTTGGAAACACGGGTGGCGCGAAACCGGGATATCCTAGCGATCCTTCTCCATGCTCAACCCTTCGTCTTGTCAAACTTTTTTCTCCATTTTTTCGAATGTCTGGAGCAAAGTTCCATTTTTTTTGTAGCAGTATAGTTACATCTGGCTTCTTCACCATTAAACTTCATCATCGCTTTCTCAAGCCTTTTGGTATATTAAGATAATTACGAAACGTCAGAAACAATATTAATTAAACCACAGTAACTGAATTAGAAATTCAACTACTTTCGATTACTGCATTGAATAAAACTACAGTAATAGTGGAATTATTTTTTCATACGTCAACAAAACATTAGCTTGTATGAAGGTATAAGAATTATTTCCTAATTTATCAAACAATTATTTACAGCACTTAAGTAACAAAATAAAATGTATTCTAGTTTAAATGATGCATTGTAATTGATATTTAGATTCATAAGATTTATTTATTGTTAGATTGAGATAATTGAAATAACAAGATTTATCATTCCTTTGTCATTACTTAATTCATTCATTTCAACCAAAAATATGACTTATTATTTTTTTAATTCTTTTTTGAAATTATCTTTCAATTAGATATATATTTGCAGTTTTTCTTTCGTTAGTTCTTTATGCAACTCAGATTATCATTTTTTATTAAGCTACATTGAGAGAGAGTTATTTGATTTTACAGAATGAGTATTTAATTTCAACATAACTTTCTGCATAAACGTTTCTGAATCATTTTCTTAGCATAATTTAATTCCTTTTATAAAGAAAAAAGGCTCTTAGTGAATTATATGCAATCCAAATAAAATACAAGTATAAAAAGTACATGATTATTATCTTAATCTAACACAGAAAATTATGCATAGTTGTATTATTTGAAAAGTCCTAACAAAGTAATTAAATTTAACACACACAAAAAACAATTTGTGCGAAATAAACATTTAATCGTTATACTTTATAACAGATATAAGTTCTAATAAATGAAAATAATAATAGTCTACCTTTAAATTAATAATATGTTTTATTTATATAATGGGATAAAATACTTTCAGCAAATCTAAACTGATTTCTTCAAATGTTTCGTTATATATTTTGGATTTAATGAAAGCTTATTTTAAATTATGTTTAAGTACTAGCATTGTAATGGTACTTTAAAACACAATATGTGTTTTCACTGCTTTCGCATAAAATTTAAAAGGTTCTTAAATATTCTTATTTAGTACCAACATTTAGATGGCTTAACAATTTTGTTAAGCTACATTGAGAGAGAACAGAATATTAAATAAGAACAGAATATTCCATTAAATAAGAACAGAATATTCCATTAAATGATAAAAAAAAAAATACGTCATGCTTATATCCATTGAGGCAGAAACTATTTTACTTCCATGTATCGATTTTTGGAATACTTAAAGACTTATGTGTTCAAAAATTCGGAAGAGGAAAGAAACTTCTTAGAAAAGCTTTCTTCGAGCTTTTCAAATTTTCTTTCCCTCTCTCGCACACATGCGCAAAATTTCGAAACGTATATATTTAAATAAAAATGAAAGATTCCTCTGCGAGACTCGCGAAAGGTTCTTTTTTTTAAAATTTTTCTACCGAACCACACAAGAAAGAAGCAATTTAAACTTTTTCGAAATATATCGTTCTTTCTGCAGTTCTTCGAACACTTCAAAAACACTTCTGGCATTAAAATCGCTATCGTTCTGAAAAAGAAACACGTTAAAGACGAAACTGGCATACTGCCATCTTGAGCAAAAAAATCGCATAACATGTAGTCTTTCTCTCTATAAAGAGATGGCGCTATTCTTCGTCAATTTGTTTAATACAGTTTTTGTGTAAACTCGCAACTAAAATTATCTGTATTATTTTCGAGGAAGAAGGTCTAGGAAAATATTTTCGCTCTTTGAACAGTTTATTTTCTTAGTTCTCACCACCTACTGAAAATAATGTTACCGTCTGGCCATAAAAATGTTAGGAGTGGCGTAAAATAGATTTAGGATGCACACATGAGTAGGGGAGAAGGATATTCTTCACTTTCAAAGCAGAATGGAAAATAGACAGGCTGGGAGGTTTCAGTAAAATTGGTTTATTTTCAACAGGATTTCGGTGATCATCATTGAAGTTTTGATTAATCTTTCTATACTTGGATGTGTAAATTAATCAGTTTAAGTGCATAATTATATATCACGAAATATACTGAACATTTTCCCAGGAAGTTTCCAAAACATTGCCTTTAATAAAAGGAACAATTAATAACAATTTTTTGATGCATAATTTGATGAATATGTGAACATTAAAATGAAATATTATGCTGTGTAGCATTTCTTATCTCATATCTAAGAATTAAATTTGTTGGACATTCTCTTTTCCGTGTCCCAATGCATATTTCTATGACTTGTTGTTAAAACTACCTTCATTTAATGTCAAAGAACCTGATCAAAACTTCGAACACATTTCTAGGCAGAAAATTGTTCCAATTTTCATTTATGTTCGCGACGCTGTAACACATACATCCGTTTGCGATTCAGTATTCTTAAACTTTAGGCACATTCTAAAAGTACGCCATTTTTCAAGTGGATACATAAAGCTTAAAAGACATTTAATATTATACAACAGGAGGCTAAACATGGAATCCATTTTACACCAGAGAAAAAGGGATTTATTCTGGTAGAATTGAGAAATTTTATAAGATATGATGTTTTCTAACTGATAGTGAAGTCCGATTGTTAAACTAATTTTTGAAAGCTGTTTTTTAGGAAAATGCGTTCCAATTTCCTGATCTATTCTTTAACAGTGCACTAAGACAGCTTTAAACAAGTCATTGAAAAATCAGTTTTAATTAAACCAAAGCTTCACACTTTCACTCAAGAAAACGAAAACAAAACAACACAAATAAATAAATAAATTTTCTGTTTAGCACGCAAACTATTTTATTGCTTATACGTATCATTTTCCCAAATTAGGAAGGTAATCGCTTTGAAAACTTAGAGTAATGTGTGAGTGACAAAAAGAAAACCGAGAAAAGAATGTAATTGAATATCTGGAGTACCAGAATTAGAATAACTATTATAAATGAAAATATTCAAAATTTTATGTGTGAGTGCTTATAAGTATAAGAAAGAAAATTATTAATACGTTTTTCGTGTCACTGAACATTAAAAGAGACTTGAATTCTCCAAGTATTTATTTATTCCGATTGTTGTAACAAACTACGCAAACCTTGAAAAAACTAACAAAAAGTACATCTTCTGAAGCTATTTCGAACATCTTTAGAACAACTTCGGTAATATTCATTGAAATGGCTTATTACTTATAAATGGAAAATTAAATATATATACTCTAAAAAATTAAACTGATTACAACATCTACAAACCTGAACGATATCAAAGATAAAAATTTATAACGACATAAAACAAAGGATGATATGACAAATAAGAGCAAACACACCTTGCAATTTAAGTTCTATTCTTAAACATTAATGATGTAAAAACTCGATAAATTTATGCCGCCTAAATGAATTTTCATTTGAATCCTTAACCTTAAGTAAGGATTCAAAAATCACTCCATAAATTTATACAGAATTAAAATGGACTTGCCCAATATATATTATTTGAAGGAAGAGCATAAATATAATTATTGATGTTCAATAGATATACTCATTATTATCTATCAAAAATCACAATAAAGTACAAATTATAGCTAAAATCAAATAATAAAATTCAAATTAATTATTAAAATAGTAAAATTTACAATTACTGCAAAATGAAAATAAACATATTATAAAATTTAATAAAAATATTAAAGCTTAAAATAGATGATCTAAAATTTAAAGAATTTGAAGTATTATATACATAGTAAAATGTCTTTCGATTGCTGAAAATATAATTTTAAAAAATGTTCAAGAATACCTATTAAGCATGTAAATAATGAAAAAATAAAACCAGTAATTAAAAAAAGTACAACAAAAGTCAAAATATCAAAAACAAAACTAAGACCTACAATCCATATCTAAAGAGGAAATAATTCAAGATAAAAACCAACGTTTTTATATGGTGGCAAAATTTATTAAGAAAATTATTTAAATGTTAGTTAAAACTTTGTAAAAAACTTCATATCTCTCTTGTCTTTAAGATCACTCCCTCTGCGTAATTCAATATATCTTCCATAGATGGCGCCAGGTTACTACACAAATTACGTTTCTAAAAAAAAATATTGAAATATTAGTTAAACCTTGTCGCAAATGTCTAAATATTGCATTGTTAGACGAATAAGAAAGATTCCCAAAGTTCCAGAGCTCTAGCTTAATGGGAAGTTGGTTAAATTAACGTTCGAAAATTTGAGAACACACACACTCACACACACACCAAGTGAAATTCAGAAAAACGTTTTAAAAAGGAAATACGTAGGAAGCAAAGTCGAAAATGGAGATAAAGTAATTCCAAATTTATTCTCAGGTTTGGGATTGATTAATAATTATTCCCAGTAATTATGGATCCAACTATCAAACTTCAGCAAATTACTTTATAACAAAATGGTTAAAAAGAAACAAATACAGTTCGCAATAGCTGTCTATTGCTTCTTGGTGCGACGTTAATATACATTCACATCTCATATCTTTCTTTCTCCAATACGTCTTTATTGATCCTAATTTGGAGCACAACTACATCGTTACTTCATAGGCTTCTCTCTTCTGAGTCCTGTTGCTCAATAAAAGACATAAACACATAATGTGTTTTCGATTTGTTTAAACAATGACAGGATTATTGATAATTAATTTATAAGCTCTCGCACGTTTTCGCTTTCAACTTACCTTCTGGGCTTCTTCATTACTTTGATTTGATATCAGAAACTCACCTTGTGAAAGAACCGGGACTTATGTAAACAGTACTGGTTAATTTAGAAGTGTAGTGAATAGAAGAAGAAGGTAATATCAAGAAATTGGAGATACGCGCGATAACTTTCTGATACGAAAAGGTGTTATGTGATTATAAGAGAGCTTATATTTGTTTAGAATCGAGGTTTTCTATTTGCAAAATAAGTATAATTTTGAATCATAATATTTGGTTGAAGATGAGCTTGAGTTAACGCTCCATATTCATAACAATTATTAATTTTGAGCCATTCTATGGATAAATTAAAATTCATTTAAATTTTCTAGTCTGATTATTTCTTGAGTGAATATTTATTAAAACCCGATGGTTCATAACCAATGCTGCGGATCAGAGACAGTGTACCTGCTGAGATTCACATCAAAATAATTTATGACGAAATAAGAGTTATGTTCATATTTAAGGTTGATAATATACAGCATATCTGTTTTGGCAGTTTCGATCGCACTGTCATAAAAATTTTAAACAATTAAATTTGACAAATGGGGATTGCATGTAAAAATGGTGTATTATTATTGTATTTAACAATTCTACTAATTCTCCGTCAACTTCTAGCTTAAAATTTCCTTTTTTTTCATTAGATTTTCCTTTTTGAATATTTACTTAAATATTTTTCAATTCGTGTTCCAATAAAATAAAATAAATAAAATGAAATAAAATATTTTCCATTAATTTAAAATGCAGCACTTTGTATTTCTGGAATATATTTTGATTTTATTAACGCCGTTAACCGAAATAAAATTTCAGAGTCAGATGGTATTCTGGAGATTATTTCACTAGATTATTTGACAACTCATAGAAAATTCAATTGCAATGTTTAATGAATTTTCAATTGTAAATTCAATTGCAATGTTTAATGAATTTTCAATTGCAAATTCAAATGCAACTATTTCTAAGTATACGAGTATACTTGGAAATAAATAATTTGAAATATACAGAAATTAAGAGTTTGAATTTTAGTAAATTAATCCGCGTTTTATCTGACACATATGTCAAAATTACATTATATACTTTTCTAATAAAATTCCACGGTTGATATTTCGTTAGACATGATTATCAGGATGGTAATACTTTCGATTAAGGTAAATAATTTTAAAAATAATTTTTTATTGAAGTATATTGTTTTTAAAATATTAAAAATAATATTTTATTTAATACGTTGAATAAAACAATACGTAAAACCTCTTGACCTTCGAATTTTTGCAATTACAAAAACAAATGCTCTTTTAAAGAAATGTTGACTCTACCATTACAAATAAGTACAAAGTTTACAGACACACATTTTAACTTCGGCAAAATATAATTCCTTTCGTTTCTAAAAGAGTCGTTTCTCAAAAGCAACGTTGACCAATGCTTTAACCATACACACATCGAAATTACTTTACATGCTTCTCTAATAAAATTCCACAGCCGATATTTCATTAAACATGATTACCAGAATGGTAATACAACATATACATCCGATTTAGGGTAACTATACGTCCCAGAAACAAACATGGCAAACATTCTAATCACGTTTGTTGAGAAAATTAGTTCGAAACTTCAAGAATTTCGTTTCAGTGTCTGACAGGTTATATAGAAGCAGACGGAAATCGTTTTAGTTTGATTAATGTAATAGTACATGTTAGATTTGGTTTCTTTTTGAAAGTCGAGACAGGCAAAAAAGAAATTTATGCCGTGTATTATTTATAACTTGAGTTGAAAGAATGAAGATTATAAATCGAAATTGTGTCTGGAAAAGGCGGATTGGATGTCATAAAGTACTATTTTATATCTAGACATTTCCATTTTAATGTCTGCTATCTTCCTTCACCTTTTTTTGCGACTTTAGGCAATATAAAATGTAAACACTATAGGTGGGAGAAATCATCTGTGAAATATAATTTTCTTCATGAAAAGTTTTGTAAAAGGATATTTATAATAAGAATTTAAGTGCATTTATTTTATTGCGCTTGATTCGAAATAAGTAATCATCATATTACCAATATAAAATTTTAGCATACATTTTATATGTGGTCTGCTATACAAGGACTGTTCAAAAAGTGCCCGTGTTAGGAAAATTGGAATGGGACAAATCACTACTCCTATCCATTGATGTTTTCCCTTTATCTGAGAAGTCCGTCAGTATGACTTCCTTCTTTCACATCCCAAAGTAGAAGCAGTAGTCTAAAGGTCATGGTCATAAACGCGCTGTTGGCGTCGTTTTTGTCAAGTCTTGGATTGGAGTCATGATGGCACTAAAGACCCGCTGTGTAGTGTGTTGATGCATGTTAAATCACGTCGAGATTTCAAGTTCTCCCGTTGGCGTGGGTATTTGTTATGGGTGGTGTCAGCTCAGATGTCTTCCTAATCAATTGACAGAGGCTCAAAATTACGAGGTTCATTTCCAATAGCCCTCGCGTTGGTTCTGAGTGCGATGTTAATAAAACAATCTCAATAGTATTCCAAAAAATTATCGCCATAACTTTTGTGGCCAATGAGACCATCTTCGCCCTTTTTTTCTCAGAACCACCAAAAATAACTCATTGTTTTGACTGTTGCTTGGTTCTTATGTATAACAATGAATACCTATCTCAAAGAAGGTGACAACTCAACACAGCAATAATCAAATTTTGATGTAGTGGCATATTGAGTGTTGGGTGCGAAATCAAAACGAAACAGTGTCACATTAGTTCTGGCGTCGTTTAACACATAGCAACGCACAATAGTAACACCGATTTGTGTTCGCAAATCCGACTATTTCCAACAACGGGTATTTTTAAACCACTCTTGTATATATCATAATATAATAACAAATGTAAACTTCTAATACTTTTAGTGCTTTAAAATTTCTAGGTGTTCCTAGGTGTATTGATAAGAAAACCTTAATATGTATTAATGAAGATAATACGTCTTTAAATAATAGAAATTAAATAATATTGAAAAGTTTTGTATCGATTAATTATTGATGTTTTCTATTTATATATATTAAATTCAAATAATCGAAACTCATTGTTTTTAAAATTATATTACATTCCAATCGATACTTACCAAGCGATGCACATAAAATACAATAATTCGATATAAAAACCAACGTTTTTAAAAACAACGTTTTTATATGGTGGCAAAGTTTATTAAAACAAATTATTGAAATATTAGTTAAAACTGTTAGTTATTTTTAACTTTAAGATTTACTTAAAAAGAGACATTTGTGAGCGTATTAAGAAATTCATAATACTCATAAAATCAAAACATGTATTTGAAAGTTTGTAAGTCATTCTATTAAAAAAAAATGGGAACCAGAATTCAGAAGAAATTATTGTGATAAGACACGGCGCCAAATATTGGAATCTTTCTTTATTGCCAATGATTACTGACTAAAAGTCAGCAACCCTTACTATCTCGGAGATAGTAAAGGGGAGATAGTATCTCTTCTTTGTGAGTACAAAGGTTTTACGATACCTCATGCGGTGTGGGAAGTGCCCGGTGTTCCCAGAGGGGGAAAGAAATTTTTTCCTCAATCCTAAAAGCACCGAGAGGAAAGAATATTTTAACTTATTAAAACTATTGAAATATTAGTTAAAACTTATCGCAAACGTCTAAATATTGCATTATTGGGCGAGTACGAACGATTCCCAAAATTTCAAAGCTCTAGCTTGATGGGAAGTTGGTTAAATTAACGATCGAAAATTTGATGACACACACACACACCAAGTGAAATTCAGAAAAATGTTTTAAAAAAAGATTCAAAACCTTTGTTTCATTTAATTAGCGCATATCTATTAATAACGTCGGTAAAAAACGAGTTTTTTGGACATGGGTTTTCTTTCAGACCTCACACTTTGCGTAACATAATTTTTATACCTTAAATTTTAAGAGAAAAATGAAACGTTGAGATTAAAACTAAAGTTAAAAAAATTTTTTCATTATTTTTTTTATAAAAAATAATTAACAAAAGAGAGTTTAAGCAGTGACCCCTTCACCTTGGCGACGGATATAGTGATCATTTGATAAGTTGGTGTAAAATTTAATTCCTTAAATAATTAGTTTTAATAAATTTATTATTATTAAATTATCGTATTGTCAACCAAAACAATAGAAAATGTCAGCTCAATTGAGCTCTTTAAAATGTGAGAAAAAAAGCTTTTAAAGTTTTGACCCAGACTTATAATGTGAATAGAAGAAAACCCATAAGATAACAAAAGTAATAAACGAGTTTTATGAACATGGCTTATCTTTCAAACTTCACACATTGCGTAACAATTTTTTTTACCTGAAGAGCAAAAGGGAACGTATAGTTAAATTGAATATATTCAGTAATTAGTTTTAATAATTTATTTTATCATTTGACATTTGTTAAATTTATCATCTAAAATAAAGACGTATAAGTTTTTTATTTCAATTAAGCAAAATATTAATCAACTAAGCAACATTTACTTAAAACTAAGTCGATGTAATACTATTAAACGATGGATTTGGCGATCATTTGGTGACTTGTCGAGAAACTTGGCGTAAAATTTAATTATTTAAATAATTAGTTTCAATCAGTTAATTTTTATTAATTACTATTAAATTATCGTATTGTAAGAATCCAAAACAATCACGTATAGAAAATTTCAGCTCTATTGTGTCTTTTAAAATGTGAGAAAAAGCTTTTAAAGTTTTGACCCAGACTAAGTTACAATGTGAGTTAAAGAAAACCTATTGAAAAAGTTTTTAAAGTTTTGACCTAGACATAAAATGAAAGCCCAAGAAAATCCATTAAAAATACTTAATGAATAGAAATTATATGAATTCGCAAATTTTAAACAATGTACACAGTTAATAATAAGGTTTTGTCATTTTCATTCAAGTGAGTTCTGACTGATATGTCTAAATATCTATGGCAATAATTCTCGTAAATTTAAAATACTGTCACATTGATCAAATAGCACACAGACTATTATTTCTTTGAATTTTTGATTGTGGTAAGTCTATTGATATCGTTTCACAACCCTTTTAATATGGATAAAAATGTACTGTTCTCAATATTTTAATCGCATGACACATATATTTGGGGAATATTAATTAGGATGCAAAACTTACCTTATCACCTTAAAAGAAATAAATATAGAAAATCAAAATTTATATCTTTAAAATTATGCAGTTTAATCAAATAAATTGGAAGTATACAAACATTTTTCTAAAATAATCTGAATTCTATATAATTTGTTAACTATCACAGAAATATGTTTAGTAAAATTTTGTAAACCGTGGCAATTTTCTTCATTCGAGTATCATTTTCGAAAACAAATTTAAAGGGATTGTATTTATAATTTTAGATCCATTTTTGATCGTCGACATAAATAACTCCATATAAATAAAAATTGGATTCCTTCCAAAATTAGTTTCACGGCTATTTTTCTGCATAAATCCCTATTGTATCATTTTTTGAGAATGTAATTCCTGATGATGAACCACTATGAACAAGTAAATTTGGATGTCTTAGAGAGATTCGACTCCTTGATAATTGTTATAAATTAAAACAAATAGTTTTCAGAAGGAAGGAAACTGTTTTCTCTTGAGTGTAACTATTAATATATTCGAATTTCTTAGTCTTTTTCAGTTTTTGAATGTAAATGGATTTCTTTTCCTATAATTTTCCTTTCGCTATTTGAAGTTTATATAAAATACAAATTAAGCTAGTTATAAAATAATTTAAGGGTTAGCGTGTTCAAATTCAGAATCTTTTCAATCAAATTTTAGAAATGAGAAATTTATAAAATTTTATTTCTCATCAATTAACACTGGTATGTTGAAATTTCTCTCTTTAGAATAAGCAAACATGGACAAAAGAATACTTGCAACAGAAAAAAAATACACAATCGCCCGTACATTGCAAACCAATTGGAACATAAGCCTATGAGCACCTTTTTTTTAATTACATGTTTATAAGAAAATGTTTTGATTCGCCATATTTGACCACTCATAAAATATCTATTTCGAAATCAAAACAAAAAAAAAAAAAAAAAAAAACTTAATTTTCTAGCAAATACTAATTTTAAATTTTAATTTTATTCAAAATATTTTAAAGTTCCTACTACTTCTACAAGTCTTAAAAATTTTTCTCTCAATTTCATAGAAGTTTTGCACAATAATGTGCATGGGTAAAATTGTACTAGCGTTGTTTATAGTTTAACCTTTTTATACAGATACTACGAAAAACAGTAAAAAAAAAATAAAATCAGCTATATTTATACTTTCGTGAATTTTGAAAAAATAACTATTTTTATCTAAATTTTTATTCCGTGTATAGAATTATTAAATATTTTATGCAGAATAACCAAAAAATGTTAATTTAAAAAAAAAAAACCTTACAGTTTACATTATAGGAATGTGATGAAAAATAACAACAGCTATTAAAAGCACTTCAAGTTTTGAAGGGCAATGAAATGACTAAGCCTTCTAAAAAGAAAATTTAAATAACTTGCTAAATTCGTTAATTAAAGTAGTGAAATTTTGTGCAAACATTTAGAGAAGTCGTACAATTAAAATAATGTGTAATAAAATGTTTTACCATGTTTTGGTCGGGTTTAGGTTACTGTGTGTCCTTTTCATAAAAATAAGATTTGTTTCGGGGTGTAATTTAAAGTTGTAAGGAGTTTTTTTTTCATAATAATTAAGAGGTATAGTAACGCAATAATAACCAGCCAAAAATCATGAACCAATTTATTTATTCTTGAAAAAGCAATATCAGAATAAATTAATAATGTGGAATGGTTAAATGGTCACTCCCTTAATCAAATATTATAATAAGAAAATCTACTTATATAATCTGCATGCAACTCTAAACAGGTGACTTCAAATTTCTGGATCCGATTCAAGTAGACTTCTAATAACGAAATCTAAATCGAGTATATACGTTTAGTTTATCGTTTCGCAATTATCGG
Source organism: Nephila pilipes (assembly GCA_019974015.1). Lineage (NCBI taxonomy): Eukaryota > Metazoa > Arthropoda > Arachnida > Araneae > Nephilidae > Nephila > Nephila pilipes. The sequence goes on along the minus strand of BMAW01110933.1, from coordinate 261,224 downwards.
TGGAAAATTGTGTTCATTCCAACACTATACATGAACACAAAATTCACACTGCACTTTATATGAAGTGTATTGTTTCCTTTTCTCCAAATATAACAAAGAGACCAGTAATTCTTTAGAAGTTTATACACAACTTATATAAAACATGAAAACAAAATGTTGAGATAAGCGTAGAATCAGGACGGTTTTTATTCAACACCTTCTCTCCAGAAGGCCAACGCATATTTGTCCTTACATGCGGCAAAACTTCCTGGTGCAGGAGAACTGCACCAAGCACTCTAACCCATTGGCAACAGTTGCCAGACATTGCATACAGAAAAATACAAAACAGCACATTGCGAAATTCTCATATGAAGCATCGTAGTAAAGTAGCCACAGCGCGGAAGAAAGGTACTTTTTGATCAATTGTTTTTACTTACGACAAACAAAGTTGTAATTAGATAAGGCACAATGCAAAAGGTACAATATATAGCTACAGTAAAAAATATGAGTACACTGTCCCGACAGTCTTATAAACTACTTATAATTATATACAAGTAAGGAATAATGAAAAAAAAAATAAAATTCTCAGTTTAACATTTAGTTTATTTACATATTTCCATAAATTGTTTTTTTGAATCTCTTTGTATGTAATTACGCGGAGTTTTGTCGAATATCATAAGTCTTATAAAGTATTCCTTTGAACAAGATTTATTTCACTTTGAGGCCTTATTCCAACTGAAGCGAGCACAGGAGAATAAATGAAATGTTTGATAATTAGATATTTCCAAAGATGAGAAACACGCTTCTTTGAGTTCGTTAAAATTGGTAAATGTTTTGCTTAGCAGTGGCAAACACGTGGCATATATGCTTGTCATATGATCCATTCTACTAGAAGAAAGCATGTAAAAAGTTAGAACAATTTTAAAGTTGAGGTAATCGCGATCTATTGTCGTTTGGCTCGCTTCGCGACAAACATCTGACAAACCACATCTTTGTCATCAGCAGTTTTGCGCTTTGGTGGAGAACCAAGTATGTGTTACTGGAAAATGGAATTTCTAACTATTTTTTGAAACTAATTGCACAAATTTTATATTTAATTCATATCAGGTGACTATGGAGTTGGTTTAAAAGAGATATAAGATTTACAAATATAAATTTTAGCTGTTTTTTTTTAAATCATTAACCCGTTATAAGCGTTGCGAAATAATACATCATCTTTCATTAATTTTTAAATCGAATTTTTGTACTCATATGAATGTTCCTATTATTTAATTATAGTAATCATTGCAAAATATTTTAATTCCTAACCGCGTTGGGGGAAAAATAATAAATTTTATTTAAGGCTTCTCGAACTTTTGAAAATAATTCAAGATTTATTATGTTAATCAATTCCTCAAAAATTTGTAGCATTCAATTAATAGTCACATCTTGTTACGAATAATTCAGAGTTTTAGAGAAGAAGTCTTATTATTACACATACATAAGATTATAGATAGTTTAATGTTGAGTGGAATACATTTTAATACAATGCTATATTTTAAATACTGTGAACAAAATTTCAAAAGAAAAAAGTATAGATTGTAAATAAAAATAATTAAATCTAAAAATATAAAGGTTAAATTTTAATTCATAATGCTTATTTCTTTTAAATTTCTATTTGTTTTGACCAGTTTTATATCCGCTAAATTTACTTTAATTAAACTTGGAAAAACTCAAAACTGAAATTGATTTTCGTTATTAACTATAAGCCTAATTTATAAATTAGAATGACACACAGTAAAAAGAAGAAAAAACTTTTTATACAAAAAGTCACGAATAATTAATTTTTGTCGGCTATTTTTCTTTCAAGAGGCGTAAATAAATCCTTAATTAATTAACTAAACTATATAGCGTGAGGGAAAAAATAAATTTTTTTTATGCAAGTATGTCATTTCTGATAAATTCAACTAACTTTTTTTTGTTGTTACTCTGATTTTAGCTTAGAAGCTGATAATAACCCGTTATGTATTTTCTCCCACAGGAATAGGCTCCGTTGTTCCAATGCACAAAAGAGTCCCTGGTGGAAACTCTTACTTCGTGATTTCCAACAATAGCACCGAGTGTGAAAAGAATTTTTAAAGAAGAAAACATTGACTACTTTAATTATTCGTTAAATTCTTCGACGTCTAACCCTGCTTAATTAAGCGAGGTGGCTTTTGTCCTTTAATGATCTGGTCGAAAAGTTCGCGGGTCTCGCCAATGCTTGATTGCAGATTCTTTTGTTTGAGCCGAGGTCAAACTAATGTTTGCCACCTGGTGATTGACATTTGAACTAACCATATCACCTGGTTATCTGGACTTTTAATTTTAAGGAAAATAATTCGCTTTTTTAAAAACTATTCAAACGTTTTCTCATAAATATCGAGTCACGTTAAAAAAAATTAAATACTTTAAAACAGAATTTGTATGTCTTCTTTACTTTCGGAATATTTTGTGAATATCTTAGAAATATATTTTAAAGTAAACATTTTACAAAAATGTTTCTTTTTTAAAAAAATCATTCTAATTTATGCATTTTAAAAGAACTTTGCTGTTATTGTAGCATTATATCCAATCCTTCGGAAATCGGATTGCCGCTTAGTTTTCTTGAGAACAAACGTCCCTGCCCTAAATATTAATTAGATATCTTTACCCCATTCGTTTCCCTTCTTAAGACTAATATTATATAAAAAAAAATTATGTGCTTAAACTTGAGCATCACAAATGAAGAACAATAATTCACAAAAAGAAAACTAAAACAATAGATTCGAAAACAAAACGAGCTGTTAAGGAAATGCTGTCCATAGTTTTTTCCTACTCTGATAAATTAAAAATAGGAAATAATATACAAGAAATTAGATTCCAGGCTGCTAATTCTTTGGAATTTCGATAGTAAAATAAATTTTGTTTCTTAGAAATAACGTTTTAGTAAAAAAAATTATATTAATTTTATAAACCAGCAATCAATTTGCTTATTTTTCATCTAGATGTAATAAAATCTGTAACGAATGTAATAAATAAATGAATTTTATTACTTATGTTTTAACAAACAATTAATACAAATTAGTGTGAATACGTTTACAAATGTAAAGCATCAGGACTAAGGAAACCTCTCATGAATAGTTCGAAATGTTTTAATGTTTTTACGTTCCATTAGCCTAGTGGTGATGGCCAAGGACTTGCTGACGGCAGTTTTTGTCGATTCATGGGTTGAAGTCCTGATGCCACTAAAGACCCACCACGTAGCCGGGGCTTATGCACGGTAAATCTGTCAAGGCTTTAAGTACTCCCCTTGGTATAGGATGGAAGTTAGAATAGGGAGAGCTATCTCAGGAGTCGTCCTCATCACTTGACCGAGGTTTTTTTTAAAATCACGACGTCCGTCGCAAAATAGCTCTCGTGTTGTTTCCAATGAGACGTTGATAAAACCAATCAATTAATCAATGTTTTTATGGGAAATTGGCTAAATTAACCCGATACCGTCAAAATGGTCTTTAAATGTGACAATTTCCCCTCAAGTTGTAGATTATATGACGATGTTTCGAGATGGTTCGTTACTATTCTTATATCTCTTCATATTTCTTTAAATCGGAGAATATACGCGACCCATTCTTGTTCGTTAAAAATCTTACTTTAGTTAGTATAATGAGAGGGAGTTAAGTTAGAGATCTCTGTGAGAAAAATCAGGTAGATCTGTAATTGACACATAGTTTAAATTGAGCGCTTAACGATTATATACATAAGAATGAAAAGGCTTTTCGAGTCTTCTCAACCCTATTGTTAGTACGAGTTGTACTGTGAGTAGTAACGTTTATTATACTAAATACTGTTGTTCGGTAAATAAATTTTGATGTGCTGTGTTACGAAACCTGATGTGTGGGACGCCATGGAGCTGGCGCCAGACGGGAGTGAGGAGAATATTTTTTTGTTTCCGTTCGCAGTAGTAGTCGAAAGTTTTTGTAATAGAATGATGCTTAAGTAATGTGAATTCAGATAAGTGTTATATTTATGTGTAGTTTTTACTAAAATATGAAAAAGACATTCATCTTGTAATTTTCGAAGTTTGGTTATGTATCATCGTTAGTATTCAAATAGTGAAAAATGCTGTCAAGAAGTCGGAAGAAATTGATATTCATCTTAAGCGAACTTGGAAGCTTGTACATTATCTGCATTTGGAATAATACGGTATTTTTTTTTATTAAAGCTGTAACGAATTATCCTCTTTGTGAGTAACAGACAGAATTACTTAATAATGATCAGTCAAAATGTTTTATTAATTTATTCACTCCTTGAATAATCATATCAAAACAAATTAATCTCTTGACACCCTTGGCCACATATGGGAACATTTATTTTTTGTAAATATAATTACTATCATTAAGGCTTTCGTTCTGCCGGCCATTTTCATTTCGTCAGTTTAATGTTAATCTTATGGAATTTCAACTTTCGCAATCAAATCTTTACTATTTGATCTATTTGAATGCAATAAAGTGCGTATGAAAGAACAAAAAATAATGAAGGCTTCTGAGGAATTATTTTTTTCCTCAGATTTTTAAAAATATTTTTAAATATTTTTTAAAGACCGGAAAACTCGCAAACGAATAATAAAAATAAAGATATAAATATTTTTAAAAATCGGAGGAAAAAAAGTAATTCCGCAGAAGCATTTATTATTTTTTTGCTCTTTCAGATGCTCTTCATTGCATTCAAATAGATCTAACAGTAAAGATTTGAGAGGAAAATTAACGCAAGTCAAAATTTCATAGGATTAACATTAAGCTGACGAAATCAAAATTGGCCGGTAGATGGGAGCCTTTGTATAAAGAAAAACATTTTATAGCAAAGTGTTCACTGCGATATCCCTCAACAAGACAAATACATATCTAATGGTTTGGCTGCACTAGTAACGTTGCGGTCACGGTATCCTAATGGTCATAATCGCAGCCCTCGTCCGGCGTGGCTTACGTCGAGTCATTGGCTCGAGTCCTGATGCTACTAAAGATTTGGCGTGCAGCGTGGCTGATACAAGTTAAATCTGGTTGAGTTCCTATGTCCTCCCATTGGCGTGGAGTAGAAGTTTGGAGAGGGAGGTGCCAGATCAAGTGTCATTCTCGTCACTTGACCGAGGCTCAAAATTGCGAGGTACGTCTCCGATAGCCCTCGTGTTGCTTCTCAATGCTGCGTTAATAAACCATCACACCACTAGAAATGGTGTTTATAGAGTACAGTTATGAATACGAAAATAAAGTGTAAAGTAGTATTTTGACTGTCTGTGTTTTTAGATTATTTGAACGAATCGTTGAGATTTGATAAAAATAATTCCAAATATATTAAATTCATTAATTTTTAATAATTTGTGGGAAGTTTAAAAGAAATTTGAGGTTTATTTATTTTTTTAATACAAAATTTGCAAACGATCACATATGTGTCCAATTATCTTTCGAAGTGGTGTTTTTACTTAAATAGTTATAACCTTACATATAAGTAATTTGATATTTTATGAAAGCGTAAAACAAAATGTATGAATTTTTATGATTTTTACTGCCCAGGTTGCAACGAAAACGGAAAAGCGAAATTAAACTGAGATCCAAATTATTACAGGAAAGCTAAATAACGAAAGAGCAGACATACTTGTATATTGAAGACTTGGAAATGTAGTCTGGTACAATAAGTCAATGTGACCTATCCAGATCATTTAGAATTGCGGAAAAATGTTCGGATTCTGATGAACCAGTACATATACATTCTGGGCATACCGGTTGTGATGAGCCGATATGCCCGGAATGCACGAAATCATTTTACTTATAAATTACAACCGTATAAATGCTCAGTGGCCACAGATGTGGACGTTGTGGGGATTTTTCTGCATTTCTTTTTTAGTATTTCCCTTTTGTGTTTTTTGAATTCCAATCAATATAAACCGAATAAGTCGTAATGAAACAAAAAAAAATTAACTTTTCTTTTCTGACCATAATAAATAGTCCCTGAAGATGTTAAATATATTAGGAATGGTTAATATGTTATTTTGCTCAATTAAATATTTTAATAAAGATTATACTTATCTTGCAGACTCCATATACTAATTATACTTATTTTGCAGACTAACAACAGACTTCTTTTAAATGGGTCTTCAGTGGCTAGTGATTTTTTGACCCCATGGAGGGTGGAGAGTAGTTGATCTTGGCCTGGCTGCGGCGTTTCGAATTCTGGACTAGTGGGTTCGAAGAAAAATTGATCGGTCGCTTTTTGTCGTGCCTTTAAAAACTAGGCTAAAGAATACTATCTTTTTGGCTAGTTAGTATGCCGTTTTAACTTCTGGTATGTTATTGAAGCGAGATTCTGCATACTTATCCCCCTCCAGTATCATCGAGATTATACGAAGAGAAACATTGATATTTGTAGAGAAGTTTGCTTTTTCAGCCATTATCGCACTTGATATATATCCTATTCCTGATGAATTGAGTTTTGCCTGGAACAATTTTTCATTTGAATCATCGGCTGTCTCCAGTTGAGTGGCGGGTCTCTTCGAAACGTGCGCAGACCCGTAATATCACTAGTCGTGATATATGTGATGTTGTCTTAGCCATACGGAGGAAAGTGTTTTGAGTGGAGGGCATATGCAATCAGTAGTTACAGACAGTGCTGCAATTTAGTGGTCAAGTCCTGAGTCACTGCTTCAACGGCTGTAATTTTTTTTTCGAAACTGTGGAGGGGAAGATATTAGTTGGTGACCTTGGAGTTCCAGCGGCGTTTCAAAACTTAGGCCAAAGGGTTCGAAGAAAGAAGTCGACCAGTCGACTTTTGCTGTGCCTTTACCAACTAGGCTAAAAAAAGACGTCTCTTTCTAGCTGTTAGTAAGGCGTTTTAACTTATGGCGTTGTTGTTGAAGAGAGTCGCTGCAAATCCAATTCAAGAAGACTTTTACCGAAGGGATTCGAACTATGTATACTCGTACACGCTCTGTACACATTCTAACAATGCTCTAACCTAAAAAGCGATTTCATTTTTCTAGTTTCTACTTGTCCTCAAGTTTATTCACACATTTCTTCTAATGTAATAAAGCTAATTTACATTATACGATGGATCTTTCACAAGGCAAGGTTCTCATATCAAACATCTTGGTGAGGCAGTCCCAGAGGTTGAGGGAAGGGAAATGTGCATGAGAGCCCGTTACAAATCTCATTTTGAATACGGTCAGAGAGGACAATTTCAGTCTTTAGCAAAATTCTGTATCACATGTGAAAAAGAATACTTAATTTTTGCGCAGGAGCTGGGTATGGAAAAAAATCCATAATCATATTTCGGTATTGCTTCAAAATACCTAGGTTTGTGCTAAATGCTATTTTTTTTTTTAATTTTGAATAATCCGATGCATAAATTGAATTTGTAGTGTGCCTTTTTTTTTTTTTTTTCAGAATTTATTGGTATCCAAATTATAAATTTTGTTTACCATCTTTAACGCGATTTCACATTGAAAAACTCATGAGTTCTTGCATCGTTTATATTTCAGGAGTTACCTTTGGCCACGGTGGGTTAGTGGTCATAATAGCCGACTCGCAGACGGTGTTGTTTTCGTCGATTCATGGGTTCAAAACCTGATGCAATCAAAGACCCGCCGTGTAGTGGGACAGATGTGCGTTAAATCTTTCGAGGCCCAAAATCCTTCCATTGGTGTGGAAGCTTAGACAGGGAGGAGTGTATCGTCCTCGTTACTTAACCGAGGTAGAAAATTACGAGGTCCGTCGCCAATAGCTCTCGTGTTTCTTCTCAGGGCGACGTCAATAAGCAATCACGATCAGGGACTTACCATCTTTGGGTAGGTACGACCATCATGACCCCGAGCAACCCTAGTGACTTTTTTTCTTCCCCATGGGGTTTGCTGTCTTTGATAAACACGATTGATGCTACCGGGCACCTCTTAGCAATGTTTGTTTTCGACCCTTCTGCTTGTCAACTATTTTTAGTCTTCTTTCCTGTTATTTTAAACGTGCATATCACAGTTACACCTTGTTTGGTGAAGTATAACCCTAGCTGACTTTTGCACAGTTAAACTACACCGTCACCTACTCACTTATTTTTGCATCGTTCGTGAATAATGATTAGATCAAAATATTTTTTAAGGATTTATTGATTGTAAGTAAAGAATATTTTTAAAAAATAATCATTTGAATCAGAATTATTTTTAAAAGCATATTTTAATAATTATAAGTAAATTTTACGTAAGCCTCAATTGACTCAATTTCTTTAAGTTATAAATCTTATTGCATAATTTTTTTATGTTAATTGAAACTTAATTACCTATTAAATTGGTGAATAATAGACCGAATAGTAATTTGTGATCACTTGCGTTAACCCTTAATTACTGGTAATAGATTTAATGAAGTTAAAGGCTAGACGAAGGGTGATCTTTAATGATGGTTCCATTAAAATTTATCATAATGTCTCTGGAATGATTAACATAGAACTGTTCCCGAAAAATAAGAAAACGATTTCATAGTCGTTATTGTACTTCCTGGAAACTTCAAAAAGTTAATTATTCAAATTATGTTTTTAACGTACGTGCTGATGCCTGCTGGTCTTAGTGTCCTGGATGATATATAAAACGTATTGAAGCATTTGTGATTTGATATATTTCCATAATTATGGAGTTTACTATAATCTTAACACATATAATTAAAATGAAGTATTTAGATAAATGTAAGGAGTGGTATTGAAATTTTATTTGAATAAACGATTGATACCGATATGATACAATTTGACGATTTCTTTGTTATTTTCTTATCAACATTGTCTAGCACAATATTTAACCGGTTACTAAAGTTATACTATTAATTTGGCGAAATATGATTTAAGACAATTATAAATCAATCATTATTTTCATATATATAGCGTGTCACATAAATATATGGACTTTCTCGTGATTTTTCGGAATAATAACGTAATTAAAAATTAATGAACTGAAGAAAATTAGTCTAATTAGAAAAGCACAGTAAAAATTTATTATTATACTGATACATCATGTAAAGTTCACAATGTTTGGTAGAGAAATTAAGAAATACCCCGTTTCAAAAATATACAGACAAATAGAGTTTTACTAATTGTATTTCAAATTTTTGAAAACGTTGTTTGAATTTAGTTTGAATACCCATTCACACAGATATACTTCGAAAAAAGTTCTGCAACAAATCAGGTTATAAAGAAAACCAAATCTGATTTGTTTGTTGCTTTAACTCTGACAGAATTGAAAATTGACGTCCATGAGCATACATGTCTTATACTAATGCCTCCAAAGATTTATCGGGCAACCACACATCCCATAATAGTAATTTTAACCCATAATAGTAATAGTAATTTTAAGTAATAGTAATTTTAACCCATAATAGTAAT
>BMAW01110933.1:137527-243154 GCA_019974015.1 Nephila pilipes | reverse complement strand
ATGCCTTTTTAAAAATTACTTTTCTTTTTTTTACTTAGCAGATCAGTAACAACAAACCGTAAGTGAGTAAATGATTTTTTAAAAAAAATTACGATTAATAAATTAATAGGCTTTAATAGTAAATTTACTGAATCTAATCACTGGTTTGAATTTTTTTTTTGCGGTTTTGGTAGCATAAAATTATGAACTACGTTTCTTACAGTTTAATAATTTTAAATAAAATTACGGTATTATAAACCGAACATGTCACATGTCTGTATCTATTTAAAATGTTTCAAATGGTTTTAGCAGACAAAGAAATCATCAATATGAAACACTTGAAAATATGAGTTGTAAAAATGTATCGTTGTCTACATATTCTAAATATATACTAGTATACATGGAAAACTACACAAGACTGACATATACATGGAAAAAGTAATCCATTGCTATAGAAATACAAAGGTACTGAAGAATGTTGTACAGAAGAAAGTATTCAGGTTGTTCTGAAAGAAAAGAAATGTACTCCAAGAATTGTATAGAAAAGAAACAGGTGATCAAGACTGATATATGAAAACAAGTACGCACAAGATTAATTTAGAAAGGGGATAAGTCTCATACTCAAGGCTGATTACAAATAGAAGAGGGAGGTGCTGAGTTCATTAAGTAAGGATAAAGTACACAAGATTGATATGATGGGAAAGTACTCAACGTTCATACAGGCAAGGAAAAGTATTCAAGATTTATTTATAGGGGATAGACAACTATGGACTGATATGTACAAGTACTAATGTTGATGATGGGAAAAGTATTCATAGATGGATTTAAATTGGAAAAATTACTCAAAACTGATATAGATAAAGGGAAATATTCAAAACCGATATAAAGGGGTATCACCCAAGATATATATATATATATAACATCCATATATATCTCCTTCATCATAATGCTGAAAATGAAGCTATAGATAACAATTTGCATTAAATACTACTAGTATGTTTTCACGTCATATATTTGCCAATATTCAAATACTTAACTAAGAGGCGATGTAAAATGAGAATGAATAGTTAGAATATACAAGTAACTCTACTCAAAATAGACTTTTCTGATATATGACTAACAATGGCATGTTCCTTTGAATATATGATTGGAAATTTAGATATCGCATGTCTATTACAGTCATTTTCAATAGCTGCCGTTAAATCTTGGTTGTATGTCAGCCCTTCCATTTTAAGCTACATTCCTTTCGCTCAAGAAGCGTGGTTTCCTCCTCCTTTTCATTTCTCTCTGCCACAGTTTTTATTTATAGCTTGAATTAATTTATCAATTCAGTTTCTATAATATTAAGACAATTTATATTTAAAACATATTAATTTCATAAGTAATTTCAGGAGAATTCGTAATTTACCTCTTATTGCTAGATTGAATTTTCAATGCAATTGAAATTTATAAGTATTGTAGAAATCACTGATGAATTTCTTTTCCTTTTCTTAACGCTAATTTTAAGGGAAAAAAAAATGTTTAAAGATAAGAGCTTAATGATGAATTTTTTTTATACAGCAGATCCGTTAATTCGCGGTAATCGGGTTCCACAGTTATTGAACTGCAAATTAAATTGGTGCGAGTTACAGTATTAATATAAGTGGCGATATAGATTATTCCAATATCGATATGTACTAGTTTCTACGTTACGTTTACACTCTTTCGATATTATTTTTGATTATTACAGAAAACTTTTAAGAAGAAATCTTACCCAATAAAATGGTTGAGAGTACAGCTACTCTCACTGACAGCAGGAACTTGAAACTATTTTCTGACACAAAATTTCCCACCTGAAACATTTCACTTTCGGTTGTGATTCATAACCAATAAAGAATAAAGTGTTAAAATGGTCGACTCTCCTGCTTAGCCAAAGCTTTCAATGGATGTGTCTTGAAGACAATGCTTTTGTTTATTTCCTCTTAGTCAGTTTTACTTCTCTTACGCATGACTAAAGTAGCCGTATGCCTCTTTACGATCAGGGACTTACGGTCTTTTGTTCCTCTTTTCAGCATGGACCGATTACTCTCTTTTTGTGTTATTTCTATCTTATTTTCGTTTTCTGCTGCCTCTTTATTTGGGTTAGACTGATCGGTTTTGCAACATAGTATCGTTTTTAAAGCACGTTCCTGTCACTCTTTATTGTCTCCTCCTTCCAGGCTTTTATTTGCTGTGCCGTGTTTCTTTTAAAGTTATTGTTGGTTTCGTTTCCTTGCCGCTTCTTTTTATTCAGGATCTTTGTTCGTCTGCTTTGGATGCTTCTTAGGTTCACTCTTCAGCATCCTCACTTTTTAGTTCATTCTTTTCTTTGGTTTTAGTAAAATAGTTTATTCTATACTTGGGGCTTCCTTTTTTATCGTTTTGATTGGTGTACAGGGCCCATTTGAAGCTATTCTTCTTACATTTATGATTTCTCTTGACTCAGTATAAAGAGTTTGCTATTGAAGAATTGATTCGCCATGATTATGTATATATGGCTTTGTATATAGTATATATAATGTCAACCTTATGTTAATTCTATATGTGCTCATATATATATATATATATTATATGCTATATAATATATATATATATATATATATATATATATGTTCTTATCATATACATATATATATTATATAATAATATATGTATATATGTATATTGATATATATATATATACAATATATATATATATATATATATATATATATATATATATATATATATATATATATATACTCTATATATATTATATATTATATGCTATATATAATAACTATGTATGTATATGCTATTTGGAAATAAAATTATTTGAATACCATAAGAATCGCATTTGTCTCGATGTGAAGTGAGGAGCGCACTTGGGTTCATGGATAATTTTCAATTACATTTTGAATCTTGACCGCGTAAAGATTTATTCTTGATTTGATATAATTTTTTCCTCTTTGACGGCTAAAGCCAGGTTAAGAATATGGGTATTTTGGAAGCCCTTTTTTATAATTTAAAATGGTCAATTGTTGTTTATGTGTAATTGGGTGTAGAAATTTCCTTAAATAAATGTAATTTAACAAAATTACTCTCCCTATATTGATCGGTGGATTGTATTCTCGAATATATATATATATATATAATCTTCACACTTAAGCTAAAACGTTCTAACGTCATCACAATACATTAATTTGAATCTCGCAAAAAAAGTGAATCATAAGTACGACTACGAGTTAGCTTAGCAGGAATTCGGCTGTTATAACAAAAGAATAATTTGTGAAAAAGAACCATCAAACTTGTCATTTTAAAGCATATTATTCGAAATTTGGTTAATTCATTTTACAGTATTGGAAGATAAAATAATAAAGGTACAACAAAATCTTGTCAAAATTTACGTGGTTTTTTTTAAATGCTATATAACAAATATTCTATAACATTTTGAGGTGAGTATTTCTTTGCAATAAAATAATTTTAAGCAAATAATTTATAAGATCAATGATCTCTTCTTATTTCCTTTCAGAACTATGAAATCTGAATTCTCTCATTAACTATAGTTTTTTTGCTTCTGAGTCAAATTTTAGCTTCCAGCATTGGTTTTAAATATGTTTGTTCAAACTCATGACTCATGTATAAAGGATGTTGTTATATTAATTTATCGCTTAAAATACTCTAATACCTTATTAATATTTTAAAATATCTGCTATACAGAGATTAATTTTACATTTTTTCTTGTAAATCGTTTGTCAATGAATTAATTATTACTACAAATGTTTAAATAAATTATTCCAGTAGCCACTCATGTGCTATTTTTTTAGCTAGGATCACTTTTGAAACTGCCAGACCACTTTTCGATTCTTCGTGCCGCTGCCGCCGCGTTATATATACAGGGTTGGACAAAAATATGGAAACACCTTTTAAAAAACATGTTTCTTTGCTTAATAGTGTAGGAAACCCGGGTGGCATCAAAACAGCTTGCAGTCTTCTCGGAATGGATAAATACAGTTTCCTGTATGTGTGCCAAGGAATATTATACCATTCTTCCTGCAAAACGGTGTAAGTTCAGATAACGATGTTGGCGGTGAATAGCAGAGAACGCACTTTCCCGTTCAATGTAGACCACAAAGGTTCGATAATATTCAGGTCCTCTTGACTGTGGTGACAGGGGAGATAGGACAAATCCTCCTCGTGCTCAGAAAACCAGTCCTGGACAATGTGAGCTGTGTGAACAGGGGCTTTTATCGTCTTGAAGACACCATCACCATTGGGGAACAAGTTTGTACCCTTAGGATAGAACTTGATCTGCCAAAATGTTCACATAAGTCTTGGCTTGATCATGTGCTGACACGAGATTATCATGGGGCCAACGAGAACCACGATGGCTGCCCAAACCATAACAGAACCTGTGTTTTCACTCTTGACAACAAGCAGTCTATTATGAAGCGAGATGGCGTTCTCCAGACGTAAACTCGGCCAGAAGTGGGGAAACAATGTGAAGGGCTCGTCAGACGTACACGCTTCCACTGCCCACTATAGTCGGGCTTTATGGCTTAAACACCACCTTTTCCTGTGGTACGGGCGTAGCATCTTTGGTAGGTGGCTTCTCGAATTGCAGCACGGCCAGAATTCCCTGTTTATGCGACTCCTTCTAATTGTTTTGGTACTCACAGGGTTCTGTAACACAACGATTCATTTCAGCAGTAGCTTTTTTGCAGCTGTGGTCTTCTTATTTTTCGTCTGGTGCCCTTGAAGTCGTCTGTCGATCACTCAGCTACTTTCGTCCGCGCGCTGTGATTTAGCGGATGGTGTTTTTCCGCTTTCAAGTGGCACGGAATGTCGTCTTCGATACAATTACCTCTTGAAACGCTAAACCTCGGCTTCTGCCCCAGCACGGAGCACCACCATACGTGCTCAACCAGTTGCCCACGTTCCGAGTCTGTTAACTCTGACGTAATGCAGTAGCCAACCTCAAGCAATTACTCTACAACAACTGAACTGTTTAGCACATTTACGAGTTGTATAGGTGGCGTTAGTGATCAAAACGCCAGCATACCTACATATTTCATTAAAATCAATCTTTCTTTTCAAACATGCATTTTACAAGGTGTTTCCATATTTTTTGTCCACCCCTGTATATATATATATATATGTATATGTATATATATATATTAAGGTTTATTTAAAAATAGAATAAGAACTTGGAAAATATTCTTTTAATAATAAAATAATATATAGTTTAAAAAAAAAGGAAACAAAGAGACGATTAACTAAAGTTTCTTGGTGATTACTAATTAAATTCAGCGCCATACTTATTTAAATAAAATCAAAGAAAATAATAAGATCTCAAATTTTTATAAGTACATTATTTTACATTTAAAAATAATTTTAAATCTTTGAGTCCACTTTTAAATGACTTCATTTAAAGCACGTTCTACTATGATTGCATAATTCCCTTACCTCAAGAAACTTAAGACTAAAAAAAAAAATTACTAGTATATACATGCTCGTAAAATTTCCTTCAAGGTGGATGTTGTTAGTGTAGGTTTGCAATTGGGTCCTAGCTTTCGTCACTGTTCCAGTTTACTGTAGTGATGGGTCGGTCTCAAGGTAAAACGATATATATATATAAAATTTCAATGAGATGGGATGTTAAGAAGTAGGGCGAGACTCAAATTTGAACCAAATCCTCTCTTTTCTCTGAAAATATGTACATATAAATGAACCAAGTTAAACAAAACTACTGAAACACCAAACAATTAGAGTTTCTTTTCATTCCGCGTGAAATATGATTCTAATTAATAATTCATATTTTTTGTTTGATAGAGTTTAGATTCGTCGCCATTGTTTAACATTAATTTGCGGGCGACCTGGAATATATTATCATATCTCAGAAATTAACCCAATAAACGGCACTGAATCTCAAGCTGAGATATAATTTACGTCCAGATGCCAAAATACTTTTTTTGCCAGCTTAATATGTGTAGAATTCGGCTTAACAAGGCAATCGTCACGCATCAAAATTTGTAGAAAACCTCATTGCCAAAAAAATATAAAAGGGTGTGATTCCTGGTATATACTGTACCCAAATCCTATTTACTCCTCTTTGTAGAATAAGTGATTGCTTATATATATATATATAACATATATATATATATGTATGTATGATTTGATTACATATTATATATCATGCATTAGTTGGGGCGTGACTCACGATATGCTATAACGTCTCTTATGCAAAATAAAATATATGCTTGAAACATGGTAGCTAAAACTACGCAACGTCAAAAGTAATTATTTCATTTCTTGGGTTGAGAAACTCAATAATGTTATAATGTTATTAAATGCACCCAAAAAATAAAAGTATATATATATTGAACTGGTTCCGTGAACAATTCCGTTAAATGAAGCCTTTATCAGTTAAGATGTGCTTGTAAAGATGTCTTAAGAATATTTTCCCATGTTACTAGTTATATTTGCCGAAAATTTGGATGATGCATTGTGCAGCGTTCATGCAAGCTTAGATAATGCAAATCAGTTAAAACATACTATTTTAATGATTTAAGGAATTGAATAAACATTCATATAATACAAAATATCGTAGAAACTAGAGATAGTCTACTTTTACACGTTTCTTAGCTTTAGGATATTTTTTGTTATTCGGGGTGAGAGTCTGTTTAAGAAAATCAATAGTTGACCACCGTTTGCTTTTACCTGTTTCCTCCTTCCTCTTTAGTTGAAGCTTCATGACTCCAACTCACGGTTTAATATCCCCAACAATACGCGGTAGAAACAGGACAGTCAACAGAAAGGATTTTCAAAATATAAAATAGAAAAGTAGATTCTAAAATATGACAGTAGCTTCAGTGTTTTAAATCATTAAAACTATCGATAATATCTTGTGCCGACCTGATAAAGCTTACATATAGTATAATGAGTACTTGGCTGAAATTCAGGTAAATTTCAAGCATATATTTGTTAAGGAAGCTGAAGACACTCTGTGTTAAATCAAAATGTATTTATCCACGGCTTTTATTATCAACTGTAGAATTACAAATCCATATCTAAAGCGATTTGGCATCTTCAAGAATCTAGAGGAAGACAAATTGTTTGATAGGTTCCAAAGGGAAATTAAGGAATTTTGTTCGCATATTATTTTATTGACAGTTATCCTATTAAAACAAAACCATGATATATTATCTGAAGCTCATCGTTTTCATACTTTATATGAAAGCTTTGAAGTGTCGATGATTTTGACTCTTTATAAGTAGTTAATAATTTTTAAAACTACTAATTCAATTTAAAGTTAGAAATCCTTTAATAGGACTTTCCATGTTGTTGGAAATCAATTGCGTCTCTGACTACCTTTTAATCATTTTTGTAATGTTTTTTTCCAAGTACAGCGTCAAGAGTATTTCTTGTATATATCTTTTTTAGTGCAAGTAGAAATCGATCGTTCTTCTCTCACTTCTAGATTAGATTTATTTTGCTGAACAAATACACAGCTAGTACATGATCAATTTTCAATGCCCAAGGCCAGACTATGCCGAACAGTTGTCTTCAAATCTTTTGCTAGTTACAAATTTCATCATCAAGTAGCAAGATTCGCTTTTCCATAGTACGAGTACATTAGATGCAAGTATTCAATCCAATTAATTTTATGGTGCCATTTTGGATGTGACAAAAATTACCTTCCGCAATATTTCTTTTATAAATACTCCTTCAGTGTCAGGGACGTTTGCGCGAGAAATAATGAACACAGGCTCGTTTTAGCTGTCTCTTTAATAAAATCGAATTAACTTTGGTTTGGTTAATTAACTTTTCTTTTAACGTTAATATTTCATTTTTCTTAACTCACAAGGGCAGGAAATTGTTGACTGAAAGAACAGTGATTTGTTTCATAATTTCTTCGCTTAATTTACTGGACCTTAACGGTGTTACTTGATATAAAAAAATCCATAATAGTTTTCTGTTATTAAATACAAATTAAAACTCTTCAACCCGCTCCGCTGTAGATCCTCCCGTTCTCTCTTCATAGTTGAATTTTCCAAGTGGCATGATCAGTTTTTTAAATGAAAGAAATATTTAACGGGGAGGTGACTTATAATTTTCTTTATCACACAAATGAACTCAATATGGATTTTTTGGTGGAAAAGAACTATGACCTACATGTCTAGAAGTCACAGTATCTGCTGAGTTAAAACGGAATGGTGTCATCAAAATAAAAAGTTACCATGCAATTTATACCACTTTCTTGATGATGGAAATATTAGTTGGCGATATGTACAAAATCGAGCCAAGGGAATGACCTATCATCCTAGCAACCATCTAAATAAATTGCTCTTTCAAATATTCCCTAATTGAGCGTGGCTTCCAAAGCAGTGTAGCTATCCCCCACTTGCCGTACCTTTAGCCAAATACGAAATTGTAAACTTAAGATAAAACCAGCATTTCATTGTACTTTGTTCTGTTGCCAGCGCATTGGTATATGCTGCATTGGGCTCAAAATAACTGGCAAATATACGCCTTAGCTGGCTAAACAATAACAAAACATTCCATTATACCTGTATATTGCAAAAAAACAGCAAAAATAGGCTTCGCCTTTACAAAGCATATAAGCATTTACAGAAAAAAGCCGCCTTTTGCAAACTAGCGCCATTGCTAAATTGTAAACCTTCAACAAAAAAACACAACCTGCCGTAGTTGCTTCCACAACCATCCATGCTGTTGTAGCACGCTGTATTCAAAATTACCATTTCAGTAAAATTTAAGTATACGCTGTATTTGCAGTTTTCGTAGCTTCCATTCCTTTTTTTTCAAAACTGAATAATTAATTTTTAAAAAAAAAATTATGAATTTCCTTTACAATTGAAAAAAAAAAAAAAAAAAAAACACATCTGAAGATTTGCAAAAAAATTACAAAAACAATATAATTATTATGAAAGTAAAATCATTTACAGAGACAATGAATAAAATATAAAATACAATTAAATATTATAAAAGTACCGAGACAAAACATTTTTATCAAAGCCTTTTTGATGTTTTTTTGAAGTATATATCACAAAATGTTCAAGTCTTACTTTTCTTTCTATCTTCTTTTTAAACTATTTTTCACCTCTTTACAAAATGTACCGAAGAAATTGAGGAGAAAATAAGATTTACGACAGTTCAGTTTTTCCATGGAATATTTTTTAACTATTACAAATGGTTTTGTACAGCGTCACCTCATGAATATATGGCAGGTGTTTTTAGTTAACAATTAAAAAGTGCTGAATCATTAAAATAATACGTGATATACATAATATATTGTAGTATAATTGTGAAACATAGCTAAAATTTGTTCGCATTTTTTATAAAGTAAGAATAGAGTGAATTCAGGCTAAAATTGGTACTCTCAAAAAGCTTATAACTATAACAAACATAATTATACAAAAGATCAAAACAGATGAAAATTTATATTCCGAGAACTTTTCTTGTGACGTAACTGTTGCAGAACATAAAAAACAGTCAGTTTTTAGAGGGTGAAGTTTACAGCGATTTAACTTGCAAAGTATTACTACCTGATATAACCAGGGAGTTCGACATTTAAACGTAAATAAATGAAGATTTTAGAAATTTCTAAACATCAGTGCAGCAGTTCTGGTATAAATAATATCTTGTCTCAATATGTCATATCTACTGTTAGTAAAAAAGCTTATACAGACATCAAAAGAAATCTTGACGGAAAAAATAGATAGTTGCTAGCTGTATGAGTACCTGTCCAAATCAAATTACCTAAACTAGCCATCCTATTTTAAATCCACAGTTCGTCATTCTTACATGCAAAATAGACACATGATACATCAGAAGCTAGTAAAGGATAGCCAATGTTCAAAGCATATCTTAAAAAGCGCGATTTCTTCGGATTGAAACACCAGGCAATGAAACATGAATATTTAAATTTCTCTTCAGCTGTGAAAAGAAATCAATATGGATGGCCTACAGTATTGTGCATATTAATGGCATTACCTACGATGCGAACTTCGCTCATTCTTTGGGCAGTAATAAAATTTGCTGTCAGGCAGAGTAACCTGTTATGGAAGAGCCGATTCTCTTTCAAGTCACAACTGATGTATATTTTCCATAAGGTCAACAATGCTCGAAGTTTATTAGAATGTACTTCACTCATTTTACTACCATTTGAAAACGCTGGCAGGAGGTGATAATTGGATATTTCAGCAGGACAACGCTTCGATCCATACCTATACATAGAAACTAAGACATAGTTTATACGAATAAAATTACTATTATGGTTATTGTGTCAGCATTATTACTATTATGGTTAAAATTACTGTGCCAAATTTACTGTGCTTAAAATTACTATTACTTAAGATTATTGTGTAGGTTAAAGTGCAATATTTTAAAATTACAATATGGGTTAAAACTACTATTGCCAAAATTACAATTATGGGTTAAAATTACTATTGCCAAAATTACTATTATGAGTTAAATTGCGTACTTAAAATTATGTATGGGTTAAAATTACTATGGGTTAAAATTACTATTACTTCACTTAAGCGGCACGGCTGCAGCGAAATTTTTTGCTGTGCTTTTCTAAAGTGGAGCTAATTTTCTTCAGTTCATTAATTTTTAATTACGTTATTATTCGAAAAAATCACGAAGAGTCATATATTTATAGCGGTACACTTTATATATATGAAAATAATGATTGATTTATGGTGGCTCTTAATCATATTTCATATAATTAATAGTATATAACTTTAGTAACCGGTTAAATATTGTACTGGAACAATGTTGATAAGAAAATAACAAAATCGTCAAAATTGTATCATATCGGTATCAATCGTTTATTCAAATAAAATTTCAATACCCTCCTTACATTTATCTAAATACTTCATTTTAATTATATGTGTTAAGATTATAAAGTAAACTCCATAATTATGGAAATATATCAAATCACAAATGCTTCAATACGTTTATATATCCTTCCAGGACCACTAAGACCAGCAGGCATCAGCGTACGTTAAAACATAATTTGAATAATTAACTTTTTTTGAGTTTCCAGGAGGTAATAACGACTATGAAATCGTTTTCTTATTTTCAGGTAGTTCTGTTAATCATTTCCAGAACGTATGATAAATTTTGGAACCATCATTTAAAGATCACCCTTCGTCTAGCCTTTAACTTCATTAAAATCTATTACAGTAATTAAAGAGGTTAGCATAGTGATCACAAATTACTATTCAGGTCTATTATTCACCAATTTAATAGGTAATTAAGTTTCAATTAACATAAAAAAATTATGCAATAGATTTATAACTTAAAGAAATTGAGTCAATTAGGAAACACGTAAAAATTTACTTATAATTATTAAAATAATAACTTTAAAAAATAATTCTGATTCAAATGATTATTTTTTTTAAAATATTCTACTTACAATCAATAAATCAGCAAAAAATATTTTGATCCTAATCCATTATTCACGAACGTCACAAAAATAAGTGATAACAGGTGACAGAATAATAGTTTAACTTTGTGAAAGTCAGCTAGGGTTATACTTCACCAAACAAAGGTGTAACTGTATTATACGTTAAAATAACAGGAAAGAAGACTAAAAATAGTTGACAAGCAGAAGGGGTCGAAAACAAACATTGCTAGAGAGGTGCGGTAGCATCAATCATTTATCAAGACAGCAAACCCTATGGGGAGAGAAAAAAAAGTCACTAGGGTTGCTCAGGGTCATGATAGTCGTACCCTACCCAAAGATGGTGCGTCCCTGATCATGATTGTATTGACGTCGCCTGAAGAAGAAACACGAGAGCTATTGGCGACCGGACATAAATTTTTCTACCTCGGTTAAAGTAGTTGAGGACGATACCTCCTCCCCTGTCTAAGCTTCACACCAATGGAAGGATTTTTGGAGGCCTCGAAAGATTTAACGCACATCTGTCCCACTACACGGCGGTCTTTGATTGCATCAGGTTTTGAACCATGAATCGGCGAAAACAACACCGTACTGCGAGTCGGCTATTATGACCACTAACCCACCGTGGCCAAGGTAACCCTGAAATACTATAAACGTGCAAGAACTCATGAGTTTTTCAATGTGAAATCGCGTTAAGATGGTAAACAAAATTTATAATTTGGATACCAATAAATTTTGAAAAAAAAAAAAAAAAAAAAAAAAAAAGGCACACTACAAATTCAGTTTATGCATCGGATTATTCAAAATTAAAAAAAAAAAAATAGCATTTAACTTCATCCTAGGTATTTTGAAGCAATACCGGAAATATGATTATATATGGATTTTTTCCATACCCAGCTCCTGCGCAAAATTAAATGTTCTTTTTCACATCTGTGATGCAAATTTTTGCTAAAGACTGAAATTGTCCTCTCTGACCATTATTCAAAAGTAGGATTTGTAACAGGTCTCATTGCACATTCCCTTCCCTCAACCTCTGGGACTGCTTGCCCCTCTGGATGTTTGATATAAGGAACCTTACCTTGTGAAAGATCCATCGTATATAATGTAAAATTAGCTTTATTACATTAGAAGAAATGTGTGAAACAATACAACCCCTGTAATTGGAAGCAAAAATTGATGATTGTAGAAGTCTTTTTTTATAGGTTAAGACTAAAATAATTAAAAAAAATTCTTCATCCTGGATTTTTTTTCTTTCATTCTAAACCACACAGAGTAAAGAATCTTTTCACAGGTGAGTTTTTAAATTAAAATCATGATGAATAAATTATGGGCATCAAGATATATCTCACTTATTGTGGGTGAAATTAATATTTTGTATGAAATCTATCTTCATATTTTTTCATAGCATTTTTAAGCTCATAAAATAACCCCAACATTTTTAATAGGGTTGGGGTAGTTTAATCAAGGGTGCGAATTTTCATAAAGAAGTAACGAACCAACAATTAAGCATTCAGTTTCATAACATTTAGTCTGGAATAAAAACCAATTTGGTTTCGTTATTTTTTAACCCACTGCAAAAAATTAAATTCCTTTAAGAAATTCATTAAAATGGGAATCTTTTGAGAGGAAACGTTTGCAAAAAAATTGTTGCATTTCCTAGAAAATACGGAAATGTGGCGGCAGAGAAGGTAGAGGCGAAAAATATGTCCAAAAATACAGTTGAAAGAAAATGTTTTGGTGGGAATATGTTAACGGATCCTTCCACACGTCAACGAAGCTCCCTAAAAATTTGCAGTAAATGTTATGGATTTGTATAAAAACATACGAACTAACAAATAACACTTTCATATTTATACGTATGCAAGATATGGAGAAAATAGAATTATTTAATTTATCAGAAAGTACCATGTGCTCTTCATGTTCTAAATAGAAGCATTTAAATTCTGTTTTCTCTATTTAAAAAGAAAAAAAGCATTATAAAAATACTATGCACACACAAGAAGATATATTTCATCATGCAATTTATTTACTCAAATGGAAATTTCTAAATGCGATATTAATTAATAAAGGCACTCACTAAATTGGGGTAAACATCTACTAATATTTAATTATTAATTATTAATTAACTAAAATATTTCATTATTAAAATAATTTTCAATTTAAAGTAAATTTATAGGTCCTACGGAAATTTTACAATGGATTTTATTGATATGTTATGCAAAAATATAAGAATGATGTATGAAATAGCTTATGTTTTTTTAATTCTTTTTAACTGAAAACAAAGAAAAAGAAAATTAATTAAAAAATTGAAATCGGCTTTGTTTATTTCATTTTAACGTATGCTAGTATTGTTTTTATTTCCTGTTAAGTTATTCAAAAAGTAGAATTTTTCAAAATGAATATTAATTTGCACAAAAGTAGTTGTATTTCCGAGACCCAGACTCCAGAGTAACAAAATCAAGAAGAAAAAAAAAATAACGTCGTCAGATTCTAATGCATTTTTGTTTTAACAAGTAAAACATTAAAAAGTACAAAACCATTGCCAATATTAACAACAAAAAGAATTAAAAAACAGATGATTCTGCCCCCCTATGAAAATCAGTTATTAAATTAAATAAGAGAGCAAACTATAAATTATTAAAATAGACAATAACAATCTGTTCGGATATTAAAATAAAAGTAGATGATAAAATGTGAAATTAAATATATCTTACCGTTGTAAATATACGAATTATAATGTAAATCTTTAGAACCTGACACAGTGTATTCTTTATTTTATGCCCACGTATTTTTGTTGACGCCATTTTCTCAAAACAACAACGTGTTATCATATGTTAAAAATTAGTGACATTTTTATGGGAACCGGCTCAGATAAAATTATGTTTTAAACAAATATTACGCATAATTTAATTCTCTTAAACTTTTTCCGTGCGGATGAATTAAGAGAAGTATTCCTCAATAACACTATTTTTTCTAGTTTTCATTCCTTTGAAAGAACAATAAGCTTTGTAGTAAAGCAGACATTTCGCAGGAATGGCATGTTTTAAATTTTCAACACTACTTTTATCACCAAACATTTTTACTATCTGTTAGAAAAAGAAAAGTTTTATTATTTAAAGCAGTTCTCTTTTTTAACACTTAAGCAAATAACATCTCCCAAGAATTCTCTTATTCCTAACATTCCATTGCGCATTATAGCCCCTGGAATTCGAACAGAAAGAAAAACAAAGTCAACCAGAGTTAGATCTTTCTCCGCCCTCTTAGAAAGAACAGGGAGCGCACAAAAGGGCCCAAAAAGTCATAAACTGACCAGCAATAGTCACCCGAAATTATCCTACCGTAAAAGCTCTTACGGGCTCATAATTGGCGTTTTATGTTGTTCGTGATCACCATAGTGAGTGGTCAGCGAAATAGTCGTTGATTTATTTATTGATTCTGCAGTATGGAATCTTCTGCAAAGGCCAGCATCGGTTCGAGGGCATGTAATAAGGGTCTCGTAAGGGGGTAGTTGTAGTGACAAGAGAATGTCACATTATTTTATTGTGAATTTGATAGAAAAGATAGAATATTAATTTTTATTATGATTACATAATTAGCATGATTGTATATAATTTGGAAAAGAAAATTTACTCTTTTTGATGAAAATTGGAATATTTTTGTAGTGCATTCTAAGATGTATGAAAAAACTTGAATTTTATTCTTTGTTACATAATTTTTAAGCAAATTATTTTTAGTTTAGTTCGATTTATAGTAAATGAATCGATTTATTTTTAGTTTTTAAAAGGATATGCGATGTAAAAGAGTTAGATTTATAAAAAAGAAATTATATTTATTGAAAAAAAATTATTATGAACAATTAATTATATAAGTAATTAGTGATAGAAAGGTATTCATTGGAATTGGACTACTTTTCGTTCCCTAATGTAATTTTTGCATTAAGGAGTTTAGTACTTTTCTCAATGATACTTGAATTTTATTCCACTCATTTCTCTCCAAGTAATTTGTTTTTATATTCAAGTTCTTTGTGACTTAAATTATGCTCATAGCTGAAAGTCGCAAAAATTTAAAGTTAACATATAATGATTGGGTCTTATTTTAACCTACCCTTAGTGAATAGAAAATAAATTGACGCCAAAAAACGCGATGAATGCGCTGAATTAGCGACCCTTGTTATAGTACGCAACAACCATATTTTTAGCACAATTTTGCATCATGTTGTTTGCCGTCTGTAAGGAGAGGTCTAAAATAGGGTTTTTCCTTTATATTTATTGTTGCATGATAAAAAGAATAAAGCTTTTTTCTTTGATATTTTGGTAATTTAAAAATTTGTTGCAATTGCTAAATTATTCGGAGTTAGAACATCTCTATCGACTTCGTGGTTAGAAATGTTCAATTCTTGATTCCATCCTAGACTTGACATGTGGAATAATAAGGATTAATGCATATTAACAATAATTTGGCTTCAAAACATGTCGGGGGTGGAAGCTAGTAAAGACACAGACGATTTTTTTTCTACGGGGATCACTTAGTAGTTGTATAGCTAAAATTGGAACTCGTGATCCGTTAGAGGGCTGAAAGCCATAGAAACGGAGTAGTGAAATTACTGCAAGGTGTCAGCAATTGTGAGTTCTTTGACCGAGTCATCCTATAACTCTAAGCCCTGGACAAAACGATAGCAAATTGTGGCGTGTACTTCTCCCACCAAGCCAAGCTAACGTAGGAAGAGGAATTTAAAAAGTGCGACAATGATGACGACGCACCATTATGATATAATTAAAATGTGATGAACGGTGTATGGGACGTGACCTGACGGACACTCAGAAACTCTCTCACTAAACTAAAAATGCTCAAACGAATTTTGAGTTTGTCCAATGCGAAGACAAGTCAGTTAGACATCCGTTCCAAACATTAGATCTGGAACCTCAGACCATGCTCCAATTTAAGATTTCACCGAGCAAAGCTTGTTGTGAGTGTGAAACCTTGGCGACGGAAAACAAGATGGCATCAAAACGCGTCAATAGGGTTGCTTATAAGTAAGGTCTAATAGGGTTACATTATAACAAAAGTTACCAATAAGAAGTGTCTATCGCGATTTTTTATGGATAAAATAACATAGAGTTTGTGCGAAAATAAAAATTTTTAAAATAAAATAATTTTTTCTATAATTTTGCATTTATTTTGTTTTGTTCCTCTTATTTTTATTGTAGCTATTTTGCTGGTCAATTTAATTCTGTGTTTTCCCCAGTTAGTGATTGAATTATTTTGAAATACACAAAAAACGTTCGCAACGGAGAGCAGAAACATTTCACTTTACTTCTACTAGAATAAATACTCTTCACAAATAATCGTAAATTATTTCAAAAAGAAAAAAAAAATTCTAAAATCATGTACGAAAGACATCAGAAGAGAAAAATACTTAAAAATGCTTTATTTATTGAACAAGCAAAAAAAATGCTTAATTGTTAGAAAGTATTACTTTTTCAGACGTCGAAAGAAAAAAAATTCAATATTAATGTTGGGTTCATTTCTTACTTCTTAACGGCAGTTATTTTTGATAAAATGTTATTGGATAAAAAAAATTTCTTTACAAATATCGATCGTACTACACATTTCCCCCCCTTCTTTATTTTCCGCTTTGTTACGTTGTTAAACTATAGACTTCATTCTCTTAAATTAACTTGTGTCATAAGTTTCATAAGGAAACTAAATAATGCGTGTTAATATAAAGATCTGGCACAAGAACCGCAAATTATTAAAAGACAAAAATTATAATAGGTGTAATTTAAACTTGAGTTATCTCGAAAAAGAAAACACATTGCATTATATTTAATGTCACTAGTCTTTTTCTGTGAAAGTATAGTTCTTAAAAACTATTCTTTAATTCTTGAAATCCATATTTATGGTCCTTATAAAACACTAAAGTTTATTACCTCATATATTACATCAGTGTCTTAGTCAATGCTTGTGATTTAAATTTAGACACCAACTGATGAAAAAATGCATGTGCTATAAATTTGATGCTTTATTATCTGCCTCATGTATATATTTAATTCAAATTTATTGCGGTAAAAATGAGTATTAATGCATTATTATTTTTTCGTAAACATTTCAATTTTAATTTAAAATTTGTCATTTTTACAGCAATTTGTATAACATTGAAAACAATACAAATTTTTTTTCACACCTTCTGTATAGTTATAACCTTAATTGTTGTATATAACAATACATTATTCTATTCTATTCAGATGCTACTACTATTTAAATTATTTAATTTTTAGTATCTTTTCCCTTTTTCCGAACATTTAAACGTCGTTCTCGTTACTGAATCTTAGCTAAGATTAAAAGGTTTGTTCCGATAGTCTCGTGTTGTTTTAGTGCAAAGTTACGCAGAAACAAACAACGTGCAATATACAATCATGGACAAAAAAATTAGCGCACCAAGAAATAATTGCGAGATCATAATGAAACTTGGCATAAAGGTACATGTCGGGGAGATATGCAAATGATTAGAAATGCAGCGTGATTGCGCATTACGTATAGCCGGTAGAGGGCGTTTAACGTTGTTCTCCGTGGAGTATAAAACAGGTAAACAAAGCTTGTCTGAGTGTGCTGAATCGTTTACAAAGGAAGAGATGAGGTAGACATGCCATTACGCTGTTTTCGAAGACAATATGAGCAGCTGTCGCAGTTTGAGAGGGGGAGAAACATCGGCATGATGGAAGCAGAGTGGTCAGCTAGGCGAGTAGATCGTCAATTAGGCACCTCTGATTGTGTTGTGGACCAGTGGATCCGAGAGATGTCATTTACATGAAGACCAGGCTCTGGACGCCCTCGACAGACCAGTCGTCAAGAAGACCACCACATCGTAAGAAATGCACGCATACAGCCAAATGCTTCATCGGCGGCCATCCAGGTACAGGTAGCACCTTCACTTGGAGCCCCTGTGTCTTCTAGAACTATACGAAGACGCCTGGTTGAAGGACATTTGGGATCTCGGAGCCCATTACGTGTGCTGCCCTTGACGCCCACCCATCGACTCCTCAATTTGGAGTGGTGCCGCGCACGAGGAAACTGGACTGCAGCGGAATGGAACCAGTTCTTCTTGAGTGACGAATCCAGATTCAATCTCAGCAGTGATGACAATCGTGTTCGTGTGTGGAGACCCCGTGGTGAACGCCTCAATCTTGCCTTTGCTTTACAGCGACACACCGCTCCCACAGCTGGTGTGATTGTATGGGGTGCCATTGCCTACAATACACGGTCACTCAGCAGAATGGAATATTGATCCGTGACTCCATGACAGCCCAGCGGTATGTTAATGACATCCTGTAACTACATGTGTTGCCACTCATGCAACGGCTCCCAGGAGTCATTTTTCAACAAGACAATGCTCGGCCTCACACGGCAAGGGTGTCACAAGACTGTCTCCGCACTGTTACTACCCTTCCTTGGCCTGCCCGATCCCCAGATTTATCTCCAACCGAGACTGTCTGGGATCATTTGGGATGGCGAGTTAGGCATCCCACGAGTTTGAACGAACTAGAGGCGAGGTTACAGCAAATATGGAACGAAATGTCTCAAGACATCATATAGAACTTGTATGCCGATCGTATCGCATTGTGCATTCGCGCTACAGGGGGTTCAAGAAGGTATTAAATCCTCCGTTCTTTTGCCTTTTTCTCTGAAATAAATGATCTTTGTTCTTTGATTTTCTAATCATTTACTTATATCAAAATAGTCATTATGTATGTAAAATTCCGTTTCATTTTGACAACTTCTTTTGTCCGCTAATTTTTTTTGTCCATGAGTGTACATTCAGTTTAAGCCAGGATGCAGTACATCTTAATTTCGACCTTTGTTTGCCAAATTTATATGTGAGGTTATTAACGCCTCGCATGGCAATTGATATGCAATACATTTGTCTACTACATTTTTACAATAATACATTTGAAAACTACTTCATTCTGGGTATATGCTTCCTCGGAAAACTGCTTCATTCTGGGTATAAGCTTCCTCAGAAAACTGCTTCATTCTGGGTATAAGCTTCCTCAGAAAACTGCTTCATTCTGGGTATAAGCTTCCTCAGAAAACTCTTCATTCTGGGTATAAGCTTCCTCAGAAAACTGCTTCATTCTGGGTATATGCTACGTCAGTACCCAAATAACTAACTGATTTAAATGGTATATAAGATTCAGGTTGACGATTTGTAAAATACGTCGACAATTGTTGTAAAAAACAATCTCATTAGGTTTACAGAAAATCAAAAATTTGCAGGAGTAAAATCATTATCGACCCGTAAAATCACCAAATGTGGCGTGTTCCCTATATCTTATTTGAACTGAGCCAGTAAATACTGTCGTTCAATGGTGGAAATCAACCACCTGCACTGTGAGCCCTAATGATTTTAAGAAAACTGATAATTAACCTTTTCTCGGACGCCGGAGACAAAAAGTACATATAATTAGTGTTAGCACTATTCTTTAAATAGGGAACAGTTGAATTACTACTAATAATAGTTAGTAAAATAATAGAAGGCGCGTGTTTATCACAATGTAAAATGCAATCATTATAATTAGTAACGGTACTTTCGTTCCCACAGGGAATTCTTCAAATTTGAAATATTATTCCACGTAATTAGTTGAAAACTTACTATAATTTATGACAAGTTATTGTTCCTCGTTTCGTAACACTTTGACGCCTTCATTAGTTATTTTTAGTTTCGAAAAATATATTTCTGTTTTATTTATTGAAAAGCTATAGATTGGTGGAGTTAAAATGAAATATAGGATGCAGATTAGTGAGAGATTTAAGCAATTTTTAACAACTTTTAAAATAGGTTGTCTAACTGTCTTCAGTGTTATCCAAAAACTTATATCGTTAAGGCGATCAAAACACTTTCAGCAGAATAATATGTTTATCAAACAAAAAAAATCGCTAAATTTGGCATGTACTTTATACTTCATTTTAAGCCTATATTTTTTTTATTCTTACAATTTAAAGTTAATCGAATGCGTTGATTTGTGTAAATGCATTACTTTAATAAAGCAGAACTTTAAAAAATTTTAATGTCTTAAAAGTATAAATATTATTTTTAGAAATGTATGTACTCTCTCTCTCTCTTTTCCCTGGAAAATATGAAGTGCAATATACATCTATACTCTATTGTAGAATAATGCGATTGGAATTGATGCGTTAATAATTTATATTTATATGCATAGTAATTTTTGTGAAGTAGATAGCTTCTGATTCCAAATAAAAAATTAAGTAAATGGGTTAAAAAAATATAAGGAATAGAATACACTCCTCGTATGGCATTTTTTGTTTGGTAATAATTAGATTCTGACAAACGTTTAATCGCTAAACATTACAACAATAATTTTTTTCGTAATCCAGAAAATAAATTGACGATGAGTTCAGAAATTTTCGGTAATTTCACCAAAAATTTCTCAAATCGCCCAGCTGCACCTTATGTTTCATCTTATCTACAAAAACATTAATATTAATTCTTCATGAATAAACTTTAATGTACTTAATTATTTAATAAAAGTTCTTTGTTGTAGTTGTGCAGTAATTTACATAAAGAAGTAATTTAACTTTTTTCTTCAACAATCATTTTAACTGATGCATATCATGATTAATGTTCCAAAAATATATACACATTTAAAGTTTACTTGTATTATAATTACATTGTAAAGTCAACACAATACAAGTAAAACCTTAAAGTGCGTTACATTCATAAAAAAAGCAATTTTTTATTTCTGTTTTTAAGGATTTAAACGTGCAAGTACATATATTTAGAAGACTTTAACAGAAAAATTAATGGTTGACAGAAGCATTTACTTTATATAATCGTTTAAAAGACAAATTCAGAATTAAAATCATAATTTTCTTAAATATTGTTCCAACTCGAAACTTGCGAGTGCTTTTACATGAATTGTCATAAACTCTTTAAGCAAAAAGATCATAAATCACCTAAAACAATGCTTTTAGAAAAAGATTTAGAAACATTTACAAGCACGTAAATTCAATTTTATGCATTGCTTAAATGCGACCCAACCCTTATGTATATCCATTTGGTAGATTAAACTCTTCACGAGCACTTAGCATGATATTAAAATATGATGTATTACCCTCTACTAAAACGTTCTCAGTTTAAAAAAAAAAGGGAGGAAAAAGATTTAAAAATAATTTTTTTTCTGACTTTTTCTTCCTTTTTTGTTCTAAAAACATAAATATAACCCTCGGTTTCGTATTAGAAAAATTCAGTGACATTTTTAAAGCAAAACATGAAATACTTTAATAGATAAATGAAAATAGATGACTTTTAGTATTATTCTGTCAACAAGAAAGACTATTTGCAGCTTAGGTTTCGTAAGATGATTTATATCATATGCAAATGTGTTTTTAACAAAGTTTTGCCTTGTTTTATAAAGAATTATTATATATCTTTTTTTGTTATGAATACGCTAAATGATATCAACTTTAGATATAAAAATAAAATATTTTTTGATCTTTAATGAATATATTTATCGATGACAAAATGAATGAAAGTATTCTTTTTGTGAAAAATAGAATTAACTCTAGACTTGATAACCTTGAGTGAAAAAAAAATGAAAAATTTGATGAATATCTAGTCAAAAGTATCGAAATATTTTTGGAATTACCTAATTGAATACAAAATTCGAATAGTAAATTTATTATATATGAATGCGTAATTCAGCTCCGTTTCAGTGAAATCCATATTAATCGTCTGCTTAGTTTTCCTTTAAATTTAACGCCGTATTATTTTTAAGTTTGATGGTTCATGTTTAGTTCCTATCCAGATATGAAACCATTAAAACATGAATTTAAATTCAATGTTCATTTTATCGCTTTTTTTAAGAATATAAATTAATATTCTGAATGAAATAGTGTTTATAAAAAGGAATTTTGTCTTCAAGCCCATAAAATTCTTTCACTCATGTAAATTATTCGAAATAAATTAGGGTTAAAATCAGAAGCTGTAAAAGCCTTAACTTCGTGTACCTCTGTTAAATTTAATGATTCAGAAACTTAAATTTATTCTTAGAAACATTGAAAAAAACACGAATAAATTCATAAACTAAAGTATTCGAATTACTGTTTAATAGAACTCTTGAATTAATGCTTTGAAATGCGATTAACAAGAAAGCTAAAATAAAACTATTAAGATTTCTATACCGTTCTTCAACCTACGTAATCAATCATAAGGTAAAAAATTCGAAGCTAAACTATCAGACGATTTTCCCATGATTTGGAAAAATAAAATACAACTACCAAGGATTAGATTAAAGTGGGAAAATTATTTATTTTTCTTAGAATAATATAATTCTACAAAATAGTTTTATACTCTAATGTCTTAAATATAGTCTGCTATCTCGATCACGCGCAAGAATTCGAATTTGTTTAACATGGAGGATTGTGTTTGAGAAAACGGTAAGGAAAGAAAAAAAAATATTCACGATAATAAAATTACTCTGGACAGAAAGTCGATGAGAATACAGACCTGATAGATTATGCATGAGGCAAATGCAAACAGTGCGCCATTTTCTTAAAAGAAATAATAATTTTGTCATCATGAAGGCTGGGATTCAAATATGATCTTTCAGAATTTCGTTCTCATCTGGGAGCTTTAAGAATTTAGGAATGGGGGGAAAATAAACTGTTCTTTCCTTCCTTTTCGGCAAGATTGGGACAGAACCACAGAGAGTAGTATTAAAGTACCGTTTCTTTTGCAATATTAATTTTCCGAATTTTCACTAAAGCGCAAATAGTTCTCCTTTGCGAAGGAATGTGTTGTGTATTCAGTACTTACTAAGCAAACTTTCGAGCGGAAGTTCTCCAGAATTGTTTATTTTAAAAACATTATTCTTCGAAAGAGACAGCAAATGGGATATTTATTTAATTGAAAGTTTAAACTGAGTAACAGAGAGAGATTTAAGAGAGAGAGAGAGAGAATCTTGGTATTCTCTTTTCTGAGTTTCTAAATTACATTGTTTCTCAGATAGTATTTTATGTTCTTGAGAAAGTGTAAGCAAGTGTCTTGTTTCGTTCTAAAATAAAACGAAAAGTTTTAAAGGATATTTTAATTTGTTCATAGTTTTGAGACTTTTTGCTTATATTTTTTGCCAAAATTTATAACATTTATTAAGGTTCTGTGAAAGTGATAAATATTTTTTTATAATAGGAGCATTGTTTTCCCCACCGCGTCGGGGAAGGAGTTCGGTTGACCTTGAGTTACAGGGATAATATGATCCTCTATCTGTGAGTCCAAAGAAAATTTGTCTGATCGCATTTTGTAGTGCTCTTATCAATAAGGTCAAACGGGATTCCCTCTCAGGTTGGTTATTAAGGGGCTTTAGCTTCTGCTTTTGTTGTTGACGGAAGCCTCCAAGCCATCACTACGATTAATATTTTCCCCTTTCCTGTTGTTCTTAATTTCGTTTTGGGGCAGTTTCCAGTTTACTACATCGACTGTCTCGAGTTGAAATGGCGGATCTATTTGACACGCGAACTATTGCCGGTATGTCGCTAGTTGTTATTTTTATACGCTTGTCTTGGTTATACTCACAGAGGCAAATGTTTTGAGTTGGAGATACATGCAACCAGTAGTTTTAGACTGGTCTGCCATGTAGTGTTCAAGTCCTGGCTCACCACTTCAAAGGATGTTGTTTTTCTGCCACATTTGGGCATTTTAACTTCTTTCGTAGTTATTGCAGAGAACCTTCACAATACAAATAGACCTCAGGACATAAAAACATTAATATAGTGTAAATTATTGTACAAAATAAGTTTCAAATGCTTTTCTAAGTAAAAAAAAAAGTTATTCTGTCTCGAATAGTTAATAAAATCATTGAAGTTTCATGAATTTTTTAATATTATAATGTAAATTTATATCTTCAAAAGAATAAGCAAAAAAATGTGTTTATACGTAAGATTAGGATTTTTCAAAGAAATATTTTGAAATACTGTATTCGGATAATCACTGCATTTAACCGTAATGAAATTAAG
The DNA here is from genome assembly GCA_019974015.1 of Nephila pilipes. Taxonomy (NCBI): domain Eukaryota; kingdom Metazoa; phylum Arthropoda; class Arachnida; order Araneae; family Nephilidae; genus Nephila; species Nephila pilipes. Next base: position 218,718 of record BMAW01110933.1, on the reverse strand, counting down.
AAAATCAAATTAGGAATCATGTTAATCATGTTCGAAGAATTTAATTATTCTAGAAAACCCCAGAAATTCCTTATTTTTATCATTTTTTTTATCTTTATTTATTTTGAGAATATATGCACTTTTTTTTAAAAAAAAATTATGTACATATTACACCATCCAGCAAAATTCTTACACTTAAAAATTTACATATGATGCAAAGAAAATCTGATATACGCATATTTCATAACAATTTTTATTGGAGATTTAACACTTTCTAATTATTAAGAATACAAACTCAGATTAAATTAAGCAAATTTTGTCGTATAACTTTGAAACCATTAATATATAATTATATAAAATGTGCCTAAGCAATATTTCCATAATTTCCGCATAATTTTCCTTAATTTTTTAAATCCAGTGTTAGTCAAGGAAACGAAAAAATTTTAAGAATCAGAAAATTTATCTTTAAATTTGGCACAGGTAGTATTATATTTCGCAAATACTATTTCCAATATATGTTTGTACGAAGCATTTGAAATATTTCGTTTGCACTTCGTGTTTAATTAAATGTAAATATTTTAACAGAAGTTATTCACATCTTAAATTGTAAAGTGATATTCGAACCATCCTACATAAGAAAAAAATCTTGAAGATCACAAGAAATGATTAACGCTTATTTTAATTTACATTTTCCACATTAATGCTTTTCCATCGAAAAAAATTAACCATATCTATATAATTTTATAACACATAGATTCCCAATATCATAATTACCTTCTGGAAGCATGTGTAGTCTGATATATATACTCTCTTTATCACATTAACTGAATCCGATAATTTCGTCTGGGAAACTTCATGTTTTACTTATGATTTACTACTTCATAGAACTATCCCATAGGGATATTAAATTATAGGACGTCTTCTGCTGAGACTCGCAGAATGGCTCCTTAAAAATAACACTATTGGTATCATGTCACAGATGTATATATTTTGAATTTAGAAAAGAGATGCTAAGGCTGTCTGCCGATTACGAAACTTAGACATATCGTTTTCGGGCAGCAAGGTGTACATTAAATAATAGAATAGTTTAATTAGAAACTCATTAAATGATGTATGCAGAATGGTGTATATGTTTCACTCTCTCTTTCACTTACACATACACTCACATTATCTCTGTCATACACTCGCTCTCCCTCCCTCATTCACAAGAATCACGCACTTGTTACAAAATCCAAATCCAAGCATGTACGAAGGCGAATCAAAAAGTACCCGTGTCAGAATGAGAAATGGGATTTTAAGAATGGAAACTGGGGGAAAATAAAAATCAGATGAAATAACTGCAGCTCGTTTACCACTGTGCCGCTGAGGTGACCACCTAGTAAAGCCACAACTAAAGTTCTGTAACCGTAACTAATAGAAGAACTGACGAAATAATAGAATGGGAAGAAGATCAGGAGTTCTGGCAAGTTTAAAGCGGAGTTTCATCGGCTGTAACTAGGATTTTCTCTGTATGCTTCTAAAGCTTGAAATTGATTTCAATTCTGATCCGTATTTGGCTTTCATAGTCTTTTTTTTAATTATTTTCAACCCATTTAATTAACTTGTAAATGATTTAAAATAAATGGTGTCATACTAACTCGGTAATTATCTCTGTTTCTAGAACTTATCATCTGTCGAATGAACCCAATTTCAGAAGGGAATTCACTGTAATTTGTCAATGCATCGTTTTTCCCCCGAAGAAGTTCTTGAGTAGAACGTCCTTCTCCCTCCGAAAATTGTGGATATCGTTTTTCCGGATGACGAGACCGTCTCCGCTTGATTTGGAACAAATTCATCGAAAACTACTCATTTGTTTGATTGTTCCTTGATTTCCGGTCTATAATAATAAATCTAGATCTGACAGACAGTGGCAACTCGATGCGGAAGCAATCGAATAAATAGTTGCTAAATTTTACTAACATATAAATCAGAGTCAAATCTATTTTGGATCCGTTCAACAAATGACGTCACGCAATGACAACACCAACTTGCTTTGTCAGTATCCTTTGTCGTCAAAAAATAGTTACTTTTTCAACCACTCTGGAATACATACATACTTGTTTTTCCAAAACAGAAAAATTGAATCTTACTCTTGTTACAAAAAAGAAAACCAAGCATACATGAATTTGAAGCTTTTGAAATGGTGTCTGTTTAATTGAAACTTATTCAACGATACATTATTTACTATTAAAGGGAATACTTTCCATGGAAAGTATTTATTAAGACATTACTGAAAAAGTATCAGCAATATCGTTTCCTGAATTAATTATAAAATAATTTGTTACACACTTTTACTGTTCCGTAACTATAGCAACGTGCATGTTAAAATTAAAGACAGTCATGTGACAGAAAATTTTAAATCAATTTCTTGCAATGAGTATTCCTTTGATTTCTGTTATTGTTTTTGGTACTGCAAGTATTTTTGGCTTTTCTAATCTGTTGTCATAGCAACCCAACCATGATATATTGTATTTGCTTCATTTTCAAACTATTTAACCCCTACTTTTTGTGCTAAGACTTCTGTATTCCGGTCATTTTAGATTTTGTGAACGTAATGTTAATCCTATGAAATTTTTATTACCACCCTTAAATCTTTATTATTTTATCTATTTGAATGCAAAAGAGGAATGTATCCAAAAAAGCAAAAAAAAAAAAAAAAAATGAAGGTTTCTGTGGAATTACATTTTCTCCCCAATTTTCGAAAATATTTTAGAATATTCTTAAAGACCGGAAAATTTGGAAACAAATAATTAAAATAGGGGTAAAAAAAGTTTCAAAACTCCGATGGAAAATGTAATTCCGCAGAAACCTTCATTATTTTTTGCTTTTTCGAATGCACATTTTTGCTTTTAAATAGATAAAATAGCAAAGATTTGAGGTCGGAAGTAGAAGTTCTATAGGATTAGCATTGCATTCCCGAAATCAAAATGGCTGATAAACAGGAGCCTTAAGAAATAATGAGTCAGTATATTTCAACGCAATCTTATGGATTATAGCTATTTTATACACCATATCAAATAAATAATTCTGAAGACATAGTTTAATATTTAAATGATTCTATAAAATTATTAGTTTGAAGAATAATCACAAAGCATTATTAAAAATTATATATTCAAATTCTGGTTTTGAAATATAGATTTAATAACATCAGAGATAATTCTTGAAACAATGTCTATCTCTGATTTAGGAAAAGGTGATCTTGGAAATATGAACTTAGTTTATTTTCCAAATATAGTTTATTTTTTTAGTACTTTCTTTGCACTTAATATTCTATATACTTATAAGATACCTAAATTTTTTATTCATATATAATTACTTTACATTAAAGTATTTTTTTCTTGAAACTCTTTCGGGTGAGAATAGTTTCATATAAAATATTATTATTGAAATATATTTCAGATTTTTTTTCTATTTGTTCGGGAACGATATGTGATTTCGTAACTTTTTAAAAATACCCAAGACTTCAAAACTTCCACGTAAAAAATAATTTTAATTTAATTCATTTTAAAGTATCCCAACATTTAAATTTTTGTAATCATTGGATTTCATCGTATCTTGGAATATTGTTTTAAAAGAAAAAATAATATAGAGAATCTTGAATGTAATGGTATCTGGATGCTGAATTCAGTCTTTCCTTTTAAGCATTCCATATGATAATGATTATGTCTTAATTAATCTTATTAATTTTTACTGTGCCTAATTTATTAAAATCAATAAGGAGTGTTAAACATGGGGAAAATACTGTAACTGTTTAGTTATTAATTTATGATGATAGACTCTTGAAAACTTTATTCTTTCTTTCATTGTAAACGCCTTGTTACGAGTAAACACAAAAGCAGAAATAATTAGTTAGCGAATTAAAAGTTAATGAACCGATTGAAAAACTACTGCTAATGAAAATTAATTTAAAATCGTGAAAAAAATTGTTCAAAATAATTAAATAATGATTACATTACAAATAAATATAGAATAAATTGTATCTGCTTCACCATCAAAACAAATGCATTAGACATGTAAAAATATCCATCAGTTTAAGTTAAGAAAATGTATTTGTGAAATTGTATTGCTTCATATACACAGGTGGGTAATAAAGTAATATCAACACTGTGAAATTGGTGGCTGCATTTCGCAGCAGTGGTATAGTTGTGCCATCTGGTACAGATGTCTACCATTGAATGTCCGTGAAGGGATTTGTATCAGTGTATTAGTAGCTATCTTGGGAGTTGCATGGTTCCATCGTCCATTATGAAAAAAGCTGCAATATCTGGCTTGGTCGAATTCTGAAAAGGGAATGATAGTCAGAGCGCGTTTGGTAGGAGGCTCTTTGATGGAAAGTGCAAACATTGTGGGGTCTGTCAGAAGAGTGGTATTAGCCATTGAGACAACATTAATGAATGACGGTAAGATGATATCAGCAAAGTACTATAGTACGTGGAAGTCCTAACTGACACATCGAAATAAAACGCATAGTGACTTAAGAATTCATGCAATCGTTGGTTGTAGAATCATCCGATCTTAACATACATCGTCAAAATCCTATTTTCACTAGAAATGAGCATAGGGCTACATGCTCAGAAGAATTTTGGCAGAAAGACAATTTACTAACCATTGGTGAATCTATGAAATGATTTCAAGAGAGCCACTGGGACAGAGATTACAGAGACTGGAAACCCACCATGGTGGTAGCAAATAATCCGGTTCAATTAACCAGTAATCGATTTATTTCAGACTACCGGCCCCGTTTATACGTGAAGATCGCCCTTTAATGCACATGATCTTACTTGCTTGTTACAGATACTAAGGCACAAGTATGACTCTTTTATGATCTGGGGCTCAATGTCTTGTCACGGTCCACTTGCTCTTTTGCGTTGGAGGATGACAGGTGATCTTGATTGGAACATTTTCGCTGATGAACTCCATGCGTTTCGCCAAACTATCTTCCCTGGAGAACGACTGCTCTTATCCACGCTTCCAGGTGTGACAATAATGGTTGGAAGAGGACAGGAGGATGAAATAAAACATATCCTTTGGCCTTCTCAGTTCCGTAACTTGAACATTATTGAAAGCTAGCTTTGTGGGTATTTGGAGTCTAAACTCCGCGCTCGATTTCCACTACCAGTCACAATTTCGAAATAAAACATAGCTCTGCTCGAGAAATGGCTTTAAATTTCTCTAATAGTTGGAAATGATTTCTTTTCCTTTTCGTGTTTCATAGAATTTGTAATGCAGGCAAAGGAAGGTTCCCCTACTCCCGCACACTGATAAAAGTTTTTCTTTATTTTAAAGGTGTTCATGTTATTTGTCATCTATCTGCACTTATTGCGTGATAACGGCTGGTTTTGTTTTTATTGAACTTCAATTTTCCAGAGAAAAGAATTTACTAAACACAAATTTATTGTTTTCCATAGAGGACTAAGTTGTTATTTATATAGTTATACTGAAAACTCTAATTTACTTCTAATCATTTATATATTATGATACGTTGACTAGATTTATCATCTGCTTAGAAATCTGTTACGCTGTCTGTTTGATGCAAGTAAAATGAAATTTTTGTTCATATTTTATTTCCGGGAATTCATATTTGCTCACCAATTCATATTTATTCATAACTAATTGCTATACTGATTTATATTTATATTTTCCTTAATCATATTTTATTATTGTTCATGACTCATTGCTGTAATATTTCATATTTATCTATATTCATATTTTATGTTCATTTTTTATTGTAGAGACTCGAAATTTTTTTATATTACACAATTTACACGTGAACAGGTATAGAATATGAGAGTTGCACAAAATAACGGTTTATATAAATATCTTAAATTTCTGAATAGTTTCTTTGTTAGTTTCTATATAAATTATTATTATACCTAACAAATATTTTACAAAATATCCTTATTAGATCATCTGGTATACATGTTCTTTTTTCTTCGCTCATTCAAGGATGTGTACAATATTTACTAGGAGATAATATTACTTTATTAGCCACCCAAGGAGTTATTGTCTTAGTGGATCCCTTTTGGCGTATTAAATCAGTTTTCAATTTTTAGTCGTTTGCTTCAATATTAATTACAATTAGCTTAAATATATTCAGTTTAATAATTTATCGTTACTTTTAATTTTAATATCGGAAAAGTTTATTGTTGTCCATTTCTCGATATTTCATCTCGTTTACTTTTTTGTATTTAATTGAGTAATTTAAAAATAGTAAGAAAACTCACCTTCGGTGGCCAAATCTGTTCTTTTCAAAACTTTGCACAGAACTTTTTTTTTCTCTGCTGTCTCGTACATTCATTCTTTTTAACGTTACACTACCTATTTCGAACCCATAACTTAAAAATAACATTTGTATTAGTCTAAGCTGAAAGTGAAATGGGAACTTTCCTATGTCATTTTTTAAACCACTACATCTTCACTTAGAGATATTTTTTTATATTTTATTTTTAAATGCATTAAGATAGCTAATAACTATTAGATCATAGTACCCATTTAGTTTTGTTGCTAATAAAAAATACTGTGAATGTTTTTTATTTTTATCACTTCGTATATTATTTATTATAATATGATTCTCCCAAGAAATACGGATGAGGAAACTGTATTGTGAAAAACAGCTTGAGCTCTGATGCTTATGATAAACATAATCTCAAATCACTAAACAGTAATAAATTCTCATTATGAGTTGATAAAGTCATTTGACTTTATAATGTTTACGATATGTGCGCATGTTTTGAAAGATAACAAAGCGCTACTAAACTTTTATACTCCTACTATTTAATTAAAATATATTAACAGCAAGTGAGATGTGAGTGTTAATTACAGATTTAGAATTATTCATTCAGAATAAACATTGCGATAAAATATTAGATATTAAAACAACAACAAAGTCATTTAAAGCAAATATCATTATCTAATTTGATTTATTGATGGTGTTTACTTATTGGTATTCTTATTACGGGAGGTATCAGAATGCAAGTTTTCCTAATTTTTATCTTAGGAATTTTAATTATGTAATGAAGAAAGTCTAGCATATGTAATTGTGCACACTTATCTTATTTTTCTGCATAATTACCTTATCTTTGAAGCATTTATCATACTTTTAGGTAGATAAATCGAATCCTTGGTAGTATAAAGATGAGTCTTGATCATGGAGTCAATTTTTGACTGCTTGAACGTCATCATCCGAAAATGTAAAAAAAATCTAAACTACAGATTCGATAGCAACTTTTAACAATATAAAGAATCAAACAAACTTCTAACGTGATAAAAATGAATTTAGTTTCTAAATACGAAAATTAAAGCAACGATATATTATTAAGTTAAATATATGTTAAGAGAAATGCAACTAAATATATACTGTTGCCATAACATAAATCAATCTTTACACATCAATCTACTCTCAATAATCATGTAAACTGTAATTTCGTACCTAAATTACGATAAAAATGGATCTGTTCTTAGGGAACTGTTTTTCGCTAATTTTTGTGCCAGGAGCCTTGCCTCTTTTGCAAAATATCTGTTGATGTATCTAATTATTAAGTTTTGTTCTAGGGAACCTCTTTCATTGACACAACAAAGGCTCTAGTCCAGTTTATTGATTCTCTAATTCAGTTTCGTCAACTTCTTGTTCAGAATTGGTATTATGTATAGTTTCTAGCTCTAATTATGGCTCTGTATCATCAGCGTCACTCAACAAACATTCGTTAGATTTTGAAAGCCGCGAGTTTATTCGATATCCTTCAGAGATGATAAATTAAACTTAATAGATGAGTCGGACGAATGACAAAAATGTAACGTGAATAGGAATGTTGAATAATAAACCATTTTGAGAAGAAGTAACATATCATGTCCCCGTGATAAGCTCAAATTAATGTACGTAATCTGTTCTAAATGAAGGTCAAGTAGAGGGTAAATAAAGCACAAATATCGTTTAATGAGTATCAAAATGAACCAACGTTGCCACTGCCCAGTTAGGCAAACCATGTTTCGCTAATTTCTTATATTTGTTAGAGCTTAAGGTATCTTTCGAAAGGTAATCGTATATCGAGTATTGGTAGCACCGTCTAACAAAAGCTCAGAATTGTGAGATCTTAAAATTTTGTAAATAACATAGCTGACTTTGTATCTTAGGGTAAATCATAGTTCCTCCGATTAGTTATAGTGAGTTATAATTGAAAAGGTGTATAATTTTGAAAAGCAATTTGTACAAGATTTACAATCCTCGAAATTTCAAGGTTGAGGAGCCACCGACAAAGAAAATGAGCTTATCAATTACCAAGTTTAAATAATTCTCACTTTCTTATTATTAAAAGCAATCAAAGTAATATTTTAACATTGTGAAATTCGCATAGTTACGTATTTATTTATCAACCGTGTGGTGACAGGGTGTGCCATTGTAGTGCCAATGTAGCTCACACATATCGTCTCAGGCGACTGTAATAAGTACCAGTACCTGGGAGTATAGCCGTCCATCCTGCCCCTGGGGATTATATCAGGGGGTTGGTCCTCCTGTTAGGAGTTGGACGAGGGACTAACAATCCCACTCCGGAAAAAACTTCTTGTTACGAACTCCAAAGAAGGATATATTCGGCCCGCTTAGGATGAAATGAAATGAAATTCTGAGGAAGATCAGGACCATCCGCCAGTAAAGAAGTATTTATTTATGCAAAAAATCACATTTAAAAACAAAAGTAACTATGTATGAGGAATTAACAATCATACAATAGCTGTATTTTGTTTTTAAGTCATGTACTTGACTTTCGGAACAACTTGCTTCAATTACATTGCATTTATAATTTAAAAAAAAAAAATGCAGTGAACTTGAAAACATAATATTCTATACACGAACATAATTATATTTAAAAAAAATTTAATTTTTAAAATTTAAATTTTCTATAACTTTTATACAAACATTGTGTCACATCTAAAACTTGTGCGTGTTTATTAGAATTAAATTGCGTGCATTATAAAGTAAATAACGTCATTTCGCTATGTGAAAAATATCAATAGTGTGGAATGTTTGTGAGCAGAGCTTCAGGAAAGTTCACCATAATCGTGAAAATCTTAATTAAAACACTCTCAAATGCAGACATGTTTTTCTGTAGAGTAGCACATTTGCTTACGACTTTAAAATTCAATTTTAGAATATTCTATTTATCATATTTTCACAAATAATATATCTATGGATTCAGGGCAGCTCCCTCTTCTTTTAATAGCAAAATAAAATTTAAAAAAATTGAGGCATTTTAGCTCAAACTTCCGCTATACTAATTGGACTTTTTATAATTTTTAACGCTGTACATTGAAGCTATTTTAAATTAAAGATCAAGGAACTGGTGGGAAAATAATTGCAATCTTTTAAGAAAGAAGTGTACTTCGTGCGCGGTCCCCGAATGAAATCTAATAATGCAGAGATGACGAAATCTCGTTATGCGACAAGATTGGATGTGGAACCGCTATTAAACTTAATTTGCGACTAAAAAGTTTAAACTTCTCCAAGAAATTACCAGGCGCTGGAAAAGCTTTAGGGATTGGACTAATCTCGTAAACAAACCGTAACTAGTGAACAACTTTGCTTCGTTTCGTTTCGATATTTTGTATACAAACTGTCAATTCCTTTGCTTTTAAACGTAAAAATATTGAAATTTTGTTAAATCCTCTAAAAATATTGATTGTGAATTAAGGTTAATGGATCTCAAAGTTGTACTTTGTTCATTATTTGGAAGTGGAAAAGAATTAATGTATAAAGTATGATTTACATTATTAATCGTTTTTGTATTCGTCATGAAAATTTATGACTGTTATTGAAACTTTCAGTTTTTGAAATTAGGGGTTTGAATTTAACTAAAAAGTAATGGTTTACACACCTTGCTGACCAACAGAACCCTTAGAACCATATGGTGTTTTGGGGAAACTTCATTACACCCTTAAAAAAATACTTCTTATAATAATATTTAAAATAGATCACTATGTTACAGATACTTCATGTAAAATCAATTAAAGAAAAGTATTGCATATTTATTAAAATGTTTTAAATCAAAACTAATGCAATTTGCTCATGAATATCAGCAAATCCTGTTCCAAATGTCACTTACCCCTGTCTTGTATTTAGTCATAGGGGCGTCGGGGCATTTTTTTGACACAGACTCTGGAAGTCTAGTTTTACTGATGTTATATGCAGTCGTATTTCCTATTCTGCGTTTAATTTGTTTCTAAATTTTGCTTTTGTTGCCACATACTTTAAGAAAATCTTTTCCCAGAGTACACAATGGTATCTTGTTTTAGATAATTGTAATGACACAAACTTCGCAACAAACTTGAAACTATTTTGAATACGCATGAACTAAACAATTGAAACTCTGAAGTTACTTCTACACACACATCATTGCTGACGTAGCATTAGGGAGTAGGCAGTCCGAACACGAAATTTTTGATTAATTTTCAAAATAAGTAATTGTACATTTATATTTTTAGTTATAAAACAATAGTTAACTAGTGGAAGTGTTTTGTTATACTCCTTCGACAGGGTTCCATGAAACACACTTTGAAGATCATTGCTATAAAGGATATATTATATTAATTATAAGGACCAGAATGCTTGAGATAATTCAAAAATGAAAACGCTGCATCTGTATGCTCATTATTTCAACAGCGTTTTATATAACAAATAATAAAGGAAAACTTCCAAATTATTTCCTAGTTAAATTTAACAATCATTAATTTTTAAGTAATAAAATGTTTATAGCCTCCATATGTTTATTATTCAACGAAAGCTCAACAACAACAAAATAAAATGACAGTATTTGATACATTTTTATGTCTGTAATATTAAAACGAAATAAAAAAAAGGTAGAAACCTTGTTTTTTTAGTTGAATAATTTTAAAATTTATAGAATACGCTTTTCATTTTTCTATCAAATATAAATTACGTTAAAATTTGCATTGAATTTGCATTAAAATTACGTTGAATTTACTTAAAAAACCCATACTGTGTGGAATTTTAAATATTTATATTTTATAAATCACAATAACGCTTTAAAAATATTCAAACATTACATAACAAAGTAGGAAAAAATCAGACATAATGATTTGTAAGAAATAAATCCCTAATGCTATTTGCGGGAAATAGTTCTTTGAAACTATAATATGTACTAGATATCACAATATTTTTCAAAGTTACAGTAGAACATTTTATTACTTAGCTCTAAACCAACAAGTTCTTTTGAAATACACTTGTGAACAAGATAATATTAATTATATAAATAAAAAAAATATAAGTTAAAAGTCTGAGATAAGAAAAAAGAGTCAAGGAAAATTATTAAGAATCAAAATTGAAAAAAAAATCTGATCTGTAATTTATCTTAAAAAGAGGATGTTTCAAATGCAGACGATTCTTAATTCCTCCATTCACACAATTTTATTGTAAAATGAAATTAATATTTAAGGGTTCAGTTAAATTAATTTTAACATATTCATTTCATTAAATGAAATGTAAAAGTAAACAGAGAAAAATAGCATAAAGAGCATCTTTAAATAGACATCCAAAATAAAAAAAAATAGTTCCATAATTTATTGAAATCTAAATTACGACTGAATAAGTTTTAATTTTAGAAACAAATGCTACATTTCCCGGTGTAGCTATAAACGAAATATTCAACTAATAATGATTTGATGGCAGACGATTATTACTTCATTCCAACATACTTATTTCATTCATTCATGACACAAATTAACATTTAATCGAAATAGAATTTTCATCATTTGTTGGAAATTAAATGGAAGAGTTGAACCAATTGCCGATATGTTATTTTAATTTTCTCGGTTTGGTAGAAACAAAGATACACAGAATCGTTGAGGCTATGGGCAACATGGGAGGACTTCAAAAGTACTTTACTTGTTCATCATCTATTGTATAATTTATTTTATTATTATAAGTTGTTTCAAAGAAAAGTAATAAAAAGTGAATAAAAATTTAACACAGTAATGTAATACCGCTGTTATTTAATATTTGTTTTCAGGTTTTATACGATTTTTGCTAAAGCCAAATATGAAATAATGTTGTCCGATGATCTTGTAAAGTGTCTTTTTTTAAAAAAACACTTATTTTTTTAAGCTTATATTACTTTAATTTTGTTAATATTTATAATTTAAAACTCTTTTTTCTCAGATGTCTGCACACACTTGCATATTTTAATGTGTTAATTAACTACAATTTTTAAGTATTTTTTTTCATCTAAAACGCAGTGTTCAAAAACTACCAACATCCATTTTGTTAAATTTTGCATAGCTCATTAAAAAAAGGGAACCACAGCATTTCACACCGTAACTAGAATAACTAGTTTTCCAATTGAGCCAAAATTTAATTGCACTTATAATTAGTGTTAACACTTATTGATAATTAGTTATGCATATATATTATAAAATTCCAAATAGATTTTATTTTTGCACTTTGTTAGTTTCTCACAAAGATTTTAGAATTAAGATTATCAATAATTACTTTTACTGACAAAAGCTTGAGAAAACTAAAACTAAAAATTAACTATATAAACCTTAACTATATGCTTACTACTTTTAAATCTGCAATTACAATTTTATGTGTTTCATAATAATAATTTAATTACAATATAAGTCTGCTTCTCTACCTACAGGATTAATGAATGCTGAACTTTACTCATTATACTCCCGTTCTTAAGAACTATTCCATGAGTTATAAATATTTTTAATTGAAATTAATACTGAAAAAAACTTACAACGCATTAATTCTATTAAAATGATGTAAATACGGTTCAGTCAATCAAAAGATTTTTTAATAAGACTTACTTTCAACAAGTCTCATTTTTTTAAAAAAAATAACATCAATAAAATTGGTCAATTATTAATCTTTACACATTGTGAGTTAATAATGAATTTAATTGTTCTTCATTGATATGCTGTGATCTTCCATATCTGATATTGCATTTAATTCTAAGATTCTTAATGAATTATGTAACTCTAACTTCAGTAATACGTTATGCTTTTAATTAAACAATTTTATTATTAAAAAAACATAAATTTAGTTTATTTTATGAAAATAATCATTTTAAACTATTTCATAATTTTTTTTTACCTGAAGTATATATTATCACGTGAATTTATTATTCTAATTAACTTAGCAAATATCTAATTTCTAAATAGATGAAATTCCGTTTAACCAGAATATAAATCTTATATATAAGGATATTTCATATATTTGAGATTTTACTAACTGCGAAATTGTTTAAAAATATATTATTTGTCAAGAGCATTCATTTTTAATCAAATTGAATCTGTTTGATTATAAACTGATGCGCTTTAATATTTTCTGTTATAACTATAGAATTTTAATAAAGTGTGAAAATATTTTTATCAATTATATAGGCAAAAAAGAAGCATCATCTTATTATGTTATTATATTCTATCAGTTCCAAGAGTTATGTTATTATACTCTATCAATTCAATCGCTTTTTATATTTTTTAATATGAAAACACATTAAATTTATGGATAAAATAAATAAAGACATTAAATCATTTTGAAGTAATTGATCTAGAACAAAAACCATCAAATATTTGTTATGTTTTTTAATTATATTTTATATTACTCAGGAAAAATATGTAAACATAATTCCTTATTTTACCTTTTCCATTGCATTTCCTAAAAGATAAATTTTCATTCTGTAATAAAATAATCTGTAATACTACTTTGGTTTATGGCAATGTTTTTTTTTTCAATAACAGAATAATTTGAAATAGAATAATATATATTTTATTTGGTTCTGTAATAATATATTTAGATTCTATCTCATCATCTAGAAATTGCTAAGAGTTGAACTCCTCACTTAATTAAGCAAGTAGACATTTTTTTGAACAAGATTTTAATTTTGAAATCATTTAAGGATATTATTTTGTAATTAACTTTAAAAAATAAAATGTTTAACTTAAAATTACGAATGAAAAACAAATTTAATGATAATACGTCTTATAAATACGATAGACTCTTATAAAATTTAACGATAAACAGTTAGAAGATAAAAATATCAATAGCTTTGATATATTAAATTAGAGTAATACGTTTTGGTAAAATACGTTAAAAAATTTCCCTTGTTTATCTGTCGTAGAAAGAAGGAATACATAATTATTTAAATAAAATGAATCTACACAAATAGTTATTAAACATAAAACACAGAAAATCGTATTACTTCCTTTCATTATTTTCTACATTTAGATGTATTTCCCTTCTAATTTGAATGAATATATTAGAAAACATAAATTCTTAAACTCGGTGTTTCTGTAAAAATAAATTATTTAAGCAATTCGAAATAAATCGTTATTTTCTCTAAGAGAAGAGTTAAAGAAAAGGAAATAATGCACATTAAAAACTTGTTTTCGAATTTTATCGTAGAAATAAGATTACAAGGTGCAACTATACTTGCATTCAGACGACTGATGAAATTGAAAACTTTGTATTTTAGATATAAATTATGAATAGTTAGGATTATTAGAATAAAAATCCTTCATTAAAATGTAAAAGCCCCTTAGTTCAGTTCAGATCAACGCACATTACAAAAATAGAATTCAATTACGTAGTAACAAAAAAAAATCGAGATATTATTTTCGAACAAAACTACCAGTAGTAAAAAGACCTATGTTGGGTAAATAATTAATGTTTTTCATTTTAGGGATATCAGTTTCATTCATACATTGAAAACACAATTTATTTTAGTTAATAATAAATCATTTCTAACAAATTTAATTTTACGAAAGTAAAAAAAGAAAAAAAAGTACTGAATAAAAGTCAAAATATTTCAATTCGAAAAAATCAGGCATTGGAAATTCTAATTAAAAAGATATATTTGAATAAATAATTTAGAAAAAAAATCGTAAAAAACTTAAAGGCTTTCAAGAATTCATCAGAAATTGATGAAAAAATAAATCAGAAATCGAACAAAAATCTTCTGAATCGAAAAAATTAAAACATAATTTTTTTTAAAAAAAAGCCGATTCATTGGTGTTACTGATATGTTTAAATTTTTGATACTAATTTTATATTTAAACATAGAGTCATAAATTCGGGAATTTATTGAATTCATGAGCATTATTCTAGAGTTTACCTTTTAGAAAAATGATAACGAAAATTTATGTTTGCAATTCTGTCTACAAGTCACGATTCACAATTGAATGGAAATTGTATGAATCATGCAAAAAATGGGTATATTGGAAATCAAGCATATGTAAAAAATAGTTACTAAAATTTTCATAACGACCAATAACGATGAACCAGAAAGCGAGAATTAGTTGAATCGAAAAGAGGAAACAGGAAATTTAAGAAATTACTCCGCTGAATTGTATAATAAAACCTTCACAATTATTTTAGAACCCGAAATTGTATTTAACCTCACAACCATAAACTCATTAATTCGTAGAATTCATGAGTTATAAATTTAAAGAAATGTTTACAAAATGTAATTATCAATATTCATTTTACTTACGATTCACAATTTATTGGAAATTGAATCGATCATGAAAAAAAGCGTTTGTTTTGGGATCCAAATTTCTTTTATAACTAGTTGTAGAAACTGTCATCAGATAAGATAATGAAGGCATATTAAAGAATGAAAGTCATTATACTGTCTGGATCATGGAGAAGAAAAATAAGATTTTGATGGAAACCGTTCCACTCAAATCTCAAGAGTAAAAACAATTTATCGGATTAGATAATGTTAAATGTACGTAAAATAAGCTGCTTGGAAAAATATCGCAAAAAATAATTATCTTTGTTGTAGCTAAGTGATTTATATATTGAAATATTATCACTTATTTTATTAGTAAGGAATAAAGATTAATCCTAGATCTAAGAATTCATAAAATTCATGAGCATTATTATTTAGCGAAAAGGTAACGAGGCATATTTTAAATTTTGTAAATTCACAATTCAATGGAAACTGCGAATATATAGATGATATAGATATAATTTATGTATTGAAGGCTAAATATTTTTATGAACTAGTTGCAAATGCCATCAGGAAAGTTCATAAGATTATATCAAAAAATGAAAATCATTAAACTGTCTAGATCATCAGGAAAAAATAAAGGTTTTAATAGAAAGAGAATCTTTTCTCTAATTGCTAACGCAATTGAAATGCATCAAATTAGTATAATGATATACAGTAAGGGTAAAATAAATGAGACATATTTGATTAAATGTCAATATTATGTTTGTAAAAGTTTTCTAAGAAGAATATAATTTATATGATATATGAATCATTGATTCAATCGAAATGCTTACATTTTCACACTTATTTTATAATCATTAATTATATTTAACTCTAGAACCACACATTCACAGAGTTCATGAGCACGGTTTCCAAATTTAAATTTTTTCTACCGAAAGAAAAATCTTTCGGAAAAAAAAATTACAAATAGATTTTTTTTCTTTTGATTTCCTTACTCAGACGTAGCTCACAAAATGGATTTAAAGGTGATTTGAGCTACACAGCTAATACTTGGAAATTTTTGATACACTCAAATGTGTAATAAGAGCTTGAAAATACTTTCGCCAATTGGAAAACATTAACGAAATGATTGAGAGCAGAAATATATTTTTAATTAGCATTTATTCCCTTTTAAAAAGACCAAAACATGTATCGATTTCTAATATTTATCCAAAAGTACATTTTTAAGCAAAATAAACAATTTTTTTCAAATTTTTCCTAATGTTTCAAAAAGTATTTTATAATTTATTTCAGTTCGTAATATTTATTTAACTGAAAAATAGCTAACATTTAAATATGTAACATTTTTTTTTATGTTAAGAAGTGAATACTTTAGTTTCGTTTTCATAATAATAAAACTAAACAATGTTTCCTTGGAAAAAATTAAATGAAAATGAAAAACATTTATAATAAAAGGCAAAGAAAAAAAACTTTTGTTTGTATTTTTAAAACATGTTAATCTTTCATACAATACAATACACTTATGTTTTGTACAAAGAAAGACATATTCCGTAAATTTGTATTAATCATTTTATTCCACTAATGAGGAAAGCATTTCATCCGTATTAAACATCAATACTGCATTCAATGGTATCTTATATAATAAATCGATATAAATGCTGTGAAGGCTTTGAAAGTGTCATTTTTTTTATTTTATGATAAACCGAATATTCATATTTAAAGCCCATATATGTCTTAAAAACTAACATTTATTTGTATTTATCATTTTCATCTAATTATAGGATTAGCATTTCATCTGTATTAAACATCGAACTTGTATTTAATATGTATCTATTTTAATAATAAATCGTTCAAATAATAAAATGGTATTAAAAATATTCTTTATTTCACGAAAAAAACGGAAAATAATTTTTATTTAAAACTTAGGTATGCTGTTGTAAGTCATGATTAAAAATAATTATTGTTTTGGCTTCATTGCTTAAAATTAAAATTTATCGTTTATTTCCCAAGATATTTCCCCAGTTAATAACTTAGCTTAAAACGGAAGAAAAATATCTGATGAAACATTAAAATTATTAGTTTTTTAAAATAGATTATTCAATCTGCCTAAAGGATTCAATTGATTTCTATAATTAATAAATTTTATAAATAATACCAAGTGTTTCAATAAGAAATTATCGAAACCCCTATGAAAAAAACGGTACGTTCTATGTCCAATATAAATATATATCTAATCTTAAGATCCAAAATAATTTACTTACCCTTTTCAATGTATTCCTTCGACAGCTTTTTTTTCTGTTCTTAAATAAAAACGAAATCCTATTTTCCAAATATTCTATTTTGTATATCTTTTACATTTTTCCATCCTTTTCTCATCTACTGCTCTCTGTAGAACCCACACATTTAAAGAATCAGAGAACCGCCTGTTGGATTAGAATCCAAACCAGGGAATATTCCCAATTTCTAATCGAATCTGGTGATCCGATACCGAAATTAGGTCTCAAACCCAGTCTCAGTGCCTTCCAAAGCACTCCCAGAGATAGGAGAGCCTTCCCTCCTGTCTTTTAATATGGGAATTCTGCATCATCTCAAACCTGAAGTACGCTCTGTTAGGCTAGAGAAGGTGGAGGATAGGGTTGCTTGAAAAAAGGTCGTACGGGATCACGCCAGGGATGTCGCCAAACTGTCGCCAAGTGATCGGAGGAATGGGGCAGTAGCAACAGGCTAGGCAAGACACGTGATCCTTGAATTGTATACTTGGCGTAATCGATTTGGTGTTTTCAGCAGAAATATTAAGGATAAAGCTTCTTCACCATTTATGTGAATAGCGATTCATTAGTGGAGATAGTTGAAAGTTTATGTAAAGAAAATAAAGATAAATGTTTAATAGTAATTATAGTAAAATTTTACTTTTCCTCTGATTTTCTCTTTATTTCAATATGGATTACCGATTTTGAATCTTTTTATAACAATAATGTTAAATGATGGAATGTTATATAATATTTCTGAGGTTAAAAATGACTGATTATCAGCCTCTTGGTGTATAACTTTTCATTACCATTCTAAATATATATTGATATTTTGCAGTTTTTAATCAATTTGAAATAACTTTTTTTTTAACATTCACATATTAAATGGAAATTTTTTCCATTTCACAAATTAAATGGAAAAAGAAAAGTTTTTGTATAGCGATAAAAAATTTCTTGAGCAAGCTTTGAGCATTTAGATTGTGCAATTTTTAAATCCTTCTTTTTAAGTATGCTTACGATTGGAACTTTAAAAAAAATTATTATTTTCAACATTACACATTTTTATTTGTAAATAATTATTTACTATTTAAAAAGAATTCTTTAAAGAAATTAACTGAATTCGCTGCCTAATAATATTGACAGTTTGCTTAAAGATCTTTAAGAAATTTAATTCAAACAGTTCTTTCGATTTATTTGAAAACTAGCTGACAACTTTTTTTCAATATTTATTCACATGCATAGAAAAAATTGCAAAGCTTTTTCTTCATATTTCATCAACAGGATCTTATACTTCATTCATACATTATTTTAGAGCTTTTATTACTGTAAACAATACTTGAAAATAACAAAGGTAAAATTCTACGTTGTTACGAGGGCACTTTTGCATTTCAATTTTGAAATTATTGGAACAAATTGTTGGCTAATTGCTAAGAATAAAAAGCTATACAGCCACGCAAACATACTTAAAATTGCGATTTCCTTTTTCTTATAATTTAATCCGGATAACTTATCAAATTATTTGATTTTTTCGTGGTTACATGCAATATTTAGTATTTCTGATCTTACACCATTGTTTATTTTAAGATTTTATAAGGTATGAACTGTTTCCTAGTAAATTATTAAAATATTATTCAGCTCATTAAATTTCAATTAGTTAATTTTTAATTACTCAATTAGACTTAGTCATAATATCTTAAATGAATTTAATTAAGAAATTTGTGAAAATCACGAATATTTATTACTTTGGTCAGAATGGTTTAAAGTATCCGTTCATCTTTGAAACGCGATTTAGGGTCTAAGAGAGGATTTTTTATTTTGTTTTGAATCTGACAAAACTTAATTGTCTTAGATTTCTAGAATATTTTGAATTTTGTTCTTATCTTGATTAGAACTTGAGTTATAAGCTTTTTAATATGATTCAGTCTTATCTTTATGATACTTTTTGAAATGTACTTTAACTTTTTCTCAGAATCAAGATTCTTATTTTTACCTTTAATGCAAAAACTCATATTGCAAAGAAATCACCCCTTTTTATGTTATGAATAATTCATTAAATACTCTAAGAGAATAAATTTGGGAAATTGTACCTCTCATGTTATTATAGTTGCGTATTTTGCACGTAATTAATCCTACAAGTGATAAGTCACTTTAAATTTTTAGGATTTTCTTATGTGTCGAAATACTTCTTCGAATCCTAAATAGTAAGGTTATATTTCGGAGAAGGGCTCGATCTCAGAACGTAGTATATATTATCATAATTAAACTTACAGAATTGAAATAGGTTAATTTTTCTTTTTATGTTTGAGGTTAGATGTTTTTATATGTGTAATTTTACTGTTAATTTTTACGCATTATATTATAACACTAAAAATGTTTTTTTAAAAAGTTTCAGGGGAATCATTCCCCGTAACATTCGACCGAAATCCATAATGTAAAAAACAGTCAGAGCTTAAGGAACAATTTTTAAAATGTGACTGGTTGCACAGTCACCATTTTTGTGGGCACTTATTGATTTAATATTTTGATGAGAGCCTTTTTTTTTTTAAATTCTGATTAATTTTTTTAAACATCCATGCGTGGAGTAACAAGTCAAAAGTTTCAAAACTACGAGCTTTAGTGTGCATTTTAACCTGTTAATATCTTTTGAATAATTCGTAAAGGGTTCCCGAGCGTATTTCCCTTCAATTAAGCTTGTGGGATTTTATATAATATTATTTTACTTGAGAACTTCGACTTATGTGTTACCCAAAACTTATAAAAACTGTCAGTGCTGTATAATGAAGTGTAGTTAATTGAAATGAAATTATTTTGAAACGATAGTGATATTGGACGTATTTCATAAGCAGCGAAGAGTTTGAAAGGGAGAAATTTGCGCACGCGACACTTTGTAACTGTAGATTAAACGGTCATCGGTTAGCTGAGACTGGAATTGTATGTAGCATTTACGTCCCTAACTCGGATCGTCTTTTGAAATTATTGAGATAACTGTAATTTTCATTTTATCTTTATTTGAGGACGCGATAAAGTTTTCCACTCCAGAAATGATCCAAAAATCAAGCATTATTGAGAATCAAAAGCCAATCTGATTCGTAATAACATTTGATTTCTTGATCATTCTTAGAATAAAACAAACTTCATTTTAATTTTTTTCTGACACTTTCTCCATGAGCTTTTACTAAATTTCGAAGATTCAAATCTCTAATATTGAAGTTGAGATATCACAAACGTTTTTGACTGAATATTTAATTAAAATAATAATAATATAAATCTATAGATCAATAAAATCTTCCATGCAAATTTTTTTAAAGAACAGATTTAGCTATCAAAGGGTGTAATTTTTTTTAAATAAATAACTACTAAGTTATTCAATTAAATACTAAAATAGCAAGCGATAATATGACAATGAAATGAAAATTTCTTTTATTATTTATTCACTCTCTCATCAACTCACTCACTAACTCACTCATTCACTCACTCAGTCACACTCGTTTTCTCACTCACATCCATTCACACTTTAACTCACTTATTCTCTTTCACTCATACGTTCATTCACTAAATTATCTACTCAGTCACTCACAATCATTCACTCATTCATTAAATCCTTAACTTCCTCTCTCATTAACTCATTCTCTCATTCATTTACCCACACCCACTCAGTCACTCACTCGCACATTTATTTATAAATTCACTTTGACAAGAAAAGGTATTCAGAAAACACTTTTTTTAAAAAAAAGATCGGGTGACCATTTTGTTATTGACTCTCGGTAGCAAATAGTGCAATAAATGCACACAAAAATGGCAACCGTATGACCAGTCAATTTATATATCCTTTCCTTAAATGTAATCATTTTTAACACCATGGAAATAGAAAAAAGGTTGCAAAAAGTGGACCGTCTTTTTAAAACTTATTTTAAAATCTTAAGTATGTTTTACAATATAATGCATATAAGAAGTATTTTTTCAGTCACTTATAAAAGTCCAAATCGATACCTTAACGGGAATTTTATTGCCTTCTCAATGATTGGCTAGGAATTGCTTCTCTTTTATACACATGATATATGTTTTGACTTCCAGTCACATTTCGCTTTATTAGTCAAGGTACTAATGATCTATAACCGAAACCTCTTATTTAGAACCAGCGTAAAAGGGATATTAAAGTTGGATAATCTGTTCATGCAATAGTTTGAATGTTATTTGAAACGGATTTGTTACTTAAATAAGCATTGCTATTAAATATCTTGGAGATAACTCTAATAATAAGAAATAAAATTCAAATCTGTTACATATTATATTTGCTGTTAGTTAAATCCTTTATCAGTTAATTATGTTGATCAAGTAACATGCGTTGAAAGAAATGAAGTAACCTGATATTCTTGGAGATGATTTTGGTAACAATAAAAATACGACACTTTGTTGAAAAGTAATGAATCCACGACCATAATTTTTGTATTTATTAACCAATTTTAACAAATCTTGTTGCACTTCTATATGTATCTTTCATGCAATGCATTATTCATTTTTTTTGACGTAAACTCCATCTTTTCCCACGCATTTGTGACAGTATGTGTCTAATTCGGTTGTTGTTGTCAACATGAGGCTTAAATGGAAATTCTTACCTCGTCGTTAAAACAAAAGTGATATCCCTTTAGGAGCTTTATCCTGATTGAGAACAGGTAAATTCGCAATGTTAATGGTCGGGATACCTTAGTGATCTTTCTCTAAGGTCGACCCTTCTTGTCAATCAATATTTATCTGTTTTTTTTTTTTTTTTCAAACATTTAGACCACAGGTATGCGTTGTTTGGCGTAACATAACTAAATTTGATTCCTGTGCCATAAACTTCACTTTCTCCCACGCAAGGTCGGGACTGGATAGATTCCTTAACCTTATTTGCCAGAAACTCTAAAACGCCTCGCTGCTTTAAAGTAATCTTAATGTGAGTCATCATCTTCTGTTTTCAGCTCACCAGCGACACCCGTAAAGGAAGTAAACATATTAGTAAACAGAAAGCCCCATGTAACTTTGAAGTACAATAAGAATGATGAAAGTAGATCAACAAATACTTTAAGGTAATACTTTTAATTAAACCTCATATCGCTTGTTAATAGAGCTCAAATTTTAGCAAGCACAATCTAGATGTAAAATTTTGACCACAAATTGAAAGATAAGATTTAGTTAAATATGATATTTTTCTAAGGAAAAGAGTTTTAAGAAAGTTGAATTAAAATCAAACTCCGATGTAAGACACGTGAAAAAAGGATGCTAACTTGATTGTCAAATTTCATTAACATCTGAGCGAAGCTCATCGATTTTTTGGTCTCATACATTAGATTAAACAAATAAAATAGATATAACTTTCAAATAATTATAAATTTTGGGAGCTTTTAATATCATTAATTTTAGAAAAATGCTTAGAAATTTAAACCAAAATATTTCAGATATTGTTTTGTTTAGTTTCATTTGAAAATATTTGACCTACCGGAAAATTTTTCCAGTTTGAGAAGTGAAAGAAAATATGTTTTTCATATATTTATTGATATTTATTCTACAATATAACTTCCGTCGCTATTAAGGACATTTTGCCAGCGTGACTATAATTTGCAAATCCAATTTTTAAGAAAATCTTTGTCTTTAGAGGAAAATAATTCAAGCAGTGATTGATTAACATCTGATTCAGTTTCATTTTTTTTTTCTTTTCTTTATCTTTTTTGAAACATTTTGCAACGAGAGAAGGTGATGATAATCGGTGGGCTCTAGGTCTAAGGAGTCCGGTGGATGCAATAGAATTTTCCTGCGATTTTTTGTTGAGTCCCAAAAGTACCATGTGGTCTGGCGTTATCAAGATACAGAGTGATGTACATCCTATTGAACATCGACAGCCTTGAGGAAACTAACACTAGAAATTCGCAATTTAGAATAATGGAAATTTTGCTTACCTGTCAGACAGGAGACTTTACATTGAGAACAAATCCAATTAACTGACGTCAGTAAATTAATTTACTTCTCTGATGTTACACAATACATATAAACATTGCATGATGTTCACTACTCGATTTCAAAACATGTCGGGGTCATTACTCGACGAGGGCAGATACAACTCCCTTAGGGAGCCTATCCTATGGCACGCAGCGCCATAATCATTATAAATCATAAAAAATATAAATCATTCATTTGCGGACAATATCTGTCAGGTTTCAAAAGCTCGTAATGTGTTGTCCTTGGACGTCCCACTCCATATACGGCTTGGCTTAGAGGAGGAGGGGGCAGGTTGTCCGAGCTCTCAGTATGATCTTTTTATTTAGTATGATGACACTAAGTATGTTTCCATATCTAAGGCATTTATCATTAACAGTTATCATTCGGTCCCTCAAGGACTCGCAGTACTCATGGTAGCCCGGCGGTCACGGTTCCGGGTTCGCGATAATCGATCCTTTATGTCTCAGAATAATTTCCGTGTGGAGGGGCCGATGCAAGTTGAATCTGTAGAGGACCCACGTGAACTCGTTGGCGTGGTGTGGAAGTTTGGAGAGGAAGGTGATAGCTCAAGGTGTTGGCCTCTTCATTTGTCCGAAGATCAAAACTACGATATCTATCGCCAACAGTCCTCCTGTTTTCTTTAAGTGCGACGTTTATAAACATATTCAATTAATTTTCAATCAGTCAATTAAGGTTTTTTCTTGTTATGAGCAAGCAGTTATGTACATATGATGATACGATTAAGCAATTTTTTTTCACTTAACTCAGGAGACACTCATTTGGATTGAAGCATTTATAGACTAATTCTAGTAATTCTGAAACTTACAGAAATCTTCGATAGACCTATTATAAATGAAAATTTTAGAAAGTATTAGATAACTCGGAAAAAATCTAAACCTAATACGTCATTCAAGTAAAAAATATATTCAATTTTGCTCAAAAATTACTATGCTTATTAATTTAAATTTGATGTGTTTAAAGCATATGTGTTAGTAAAATACGAAATGAACATATTAATTTCAGTAAAATAAGAAAAAAATGTAATCACAGAAATATGAGAAAATAAAAAAATGAACTTCTGTAATAAAATGTATTAATCTTAATAAATAAATATATTTTTTCAATATTTCTTCATGTGAACTTCTACTTTTTTGCTTTTATCACAATTTATTCTTTCGAAGTGTCGCAAATTTTTCAAATTTTTCAGAATGAGCTAACGCAAATTCTAACTTTGTAATTAACTAAACATATCACTGCTTAGTAGAAGAAAATAAGGCTTTTTTCTGTTTTCATAAGTGACTAAGCATTTTTGTTACATTTTAAACGTAACAGAAGTAAACAGAAATTAATTACCACTTGCAATTAAATGAAAGTTTTCGTAATATATTTAAATAAGTCCATTTTCAAAAAAATAAGTGTTTGCTCATATTTTCTAATTATATAATTCAAATAAATAGTTATGAAAAAATATATATATATATATATATATATATATATATATATATAAAAAAAAAAAAAAAAAAAAAAAAAAAAAAATATATATATATATATAATGCAAACATTTTTGTTCATTAAACGATTTTTAAAATAAACATTTCGGTTATTTTACTTTTGTTTACTAAATGACAATTTTTTTTTTAAAAAAATATTGTGATAAAAAAGATCTATATGCTCAAAATAAATATAATGAAATACTAAGATCAGATACTGTATTCGATGAATTAAGGAGTACCTAATCATCTTAATCAACTTCAAAAAATATATTTAACTGATCACTCTTTTATGTGTTTAGAAAAAACTATATTTAACAATTTTATAATAATAACGAGAAGTTTAAATATGTTAATGTGAATCACGATTGTTCTCGTGTATGAAGCAAATGTATGAATGAAACACATATTTTCATATTCCTATCAAATGTATTGATGGATTATGCAGGTAAAGATATTTTCTTATTTATTTTAAAGTCTTCATATTGCATACATAATGCAGAAACTTGTACTTTAATGTTGCGAGATGGATATAAAAAGTGTTGAAATTTATCAATTAATGTATAAACTTAAACTTAAGTAATCAGAGAGCGAGAGAAATCGGGCAATAATATATTTATGTTTAAGGGAGAAGGATTGGCAAGTAATTTCCAGCTCTACATTTCCAACCATTAGCTTTAAGCAGTAAATTTCTACAAAAATTGCTGTTGTTCTTTTAAACATTGTAATTTTACCGCGGTAGTCCAGCTATCGTGACAGTGAACTCGTGGTCCAGAGACTATGATCACGTGCTCGAGTTCCAATTTTATTAATGACACGTCCTGAAGTGGTGTTGATGTAAACTAATTATACCGAAGCTCAAAGGTGCATGGTATGAATGTGGATAGTATAGTGCCTACCCAAATGTAGACCTGATTATAGTTCAAAATTAAGAGATGTATTTGTTTGTGTTGGTGTTCGAAGGACCGAAGAAATGCTCCAACCTCTTCTGGGCATGCAAGAATCTACTTTGTGTAGTGAGAATAACAACCCTCAAGATATGTCCCACATGTTCTGAATCAATCAGTATAAATACTTTTTATGGGCAGTAAATGTCAAGATCTCCCTCCGGTACCGGCATGCCAATATAATGAGAGTACAGTAATTTATCTACGAAAATAAATTAAATTATAGTTGAAAGGGATGATATAAATACGACTAAGGCTTCTTTCATTTATTGAACGCATTTCTAAGATAAGAAAAAGCAACGTGTAATTAGATAACGCTGAAAATAAAGATGAATTACTTTTTTTTCATCAAAGTTCACGGATCCCCCGAAATATTTCGTAGAATGGGATGTGCTCCAAGCTCCTTTAAATAAAAATCACTCATTTTAATTCAAACAATTTCATTGTATTAAATTCTGAAGGACAAATAATTATGACTGGTTGCACGGGAACTTTGAGACACGATCTACCGAGATCATTCTTTCAGAATTTACAGATTGAAAGATGCCTTAGTTATTTTCCCCAAAGGATTTTTTTCTTTTTGGTTATCATGATTTTCATATCCCGGATACCTTAAATATTTTTCTCTACTTCATTCCTTCCTCCTTGTCATTCCTTTCCTCTTTTTTTACTTTCCTGGAAATAATCAGTTTTATTCATTGTAAAAAGCAAAAGAGCTTAAATTCAGGAGCTTCTATCCAAAAAAAAAAAAAGAAGAAAATACTTCCCATCATAATTATTATCAAAAAAGGTTCCATGATTAAAGCGGTTTGAAAAAACAGAAGAGTTAAAATTATTTAGAGTAATTTATTGTCGGAGTTGTTGGCTAACTCAGTGTCCAGCTGCTCAGCACAACTGTAGAGAAAAGAGGTCCGGTAGAAGTAGCGGAGAGCGCAAGCGTCCAGCCACAACTGTCTTGAAGATGAGAAAAGCTACTTTACTTCACCAGAGTGCAAGCTATACTGAAAGATTGTAAAAGACGGTGGAATTAAAGATGTTCCCTGATTAATCGAGTGGCGAAAGAAAAATGTAGTGGAGAGAGACTCCACTTAAGACTGAAAAACTATTGTTTGAAATAAACCTTTTGATAGTGATGAATTACATTCGAATAGCTCACCAAAATGCACGCAGATGAGATAAACTCGTCCGAAATGCTTCCTCCTAAATGAATGTTGTCGAACCATACTCCCATGGCGAAACTTTTCCCCAATGCGCGCTGACAAGCTGAGTTCATGCATGTATATTATGCTGCGCTATATGTGCTACAAACGATACCTACTAACAAAACTAATTAGTTTGATAGCATACAGATGGCACTACGGGTATCGGGATACATATTGAGAGAAAATGTTACCGATCTAATTGTTGCTGATTTAGTATTTTTCTTGGGTAATCTGGCGGGAGTGTTTGTTTCTGAAATGACCCAAAAGTGAAAGGTAAATAATATATATATATATATATATGATGCGCAATTCTTTCTTTTAAAGAAATTGTTCATCATACATTGTATCAAACATAAAAAGACTTTTATGTAAATATAAAAATTAAATGTTTCAAAAAATTTTAAATTGCATGTATTTATTCAGAAATTTTAATTTAATATATTGCAAACTAATATTTCAAATAGTTATCATTTAATTAATTATTTTAAAGAGTCAGCTACAATTGTTGTAAATATTACATTCGTATACCATAAATAATCCTTTACGAACTTCTTTTTAAAAGAGAGCAGACTATCCGTATCACATTCTGAAAAAAGTGATATTTTCGTAAGCAATACGTGAGAAAACGGTTGCCACTTTCAGCGACCGTTTGATCGTAGCACTGCACATAATTAGAAAGCGAAAACTGTTGATTCTCCTACACAACATTGACAATAAATTAAACATTAAATTTAAGAGAATCCTTTGTCCAACGCCATAAACAATTTAAGCTACTTCTTGTATATTCAAAGCAGCCACAATCACAAAGGATTATCGCTGCAAGCTGCGCCAGCTAGCGGAGAGCATTTACTGAAAATAACCAATAATACATAAATAATTTACATAGCAATAAATTAACCTCTTAAATATAAGTACAAAGCTCCAAATGTTCGAAAATATATGCAAGTGATAAATAGTGATACAACTGAAGCTGGTAACGCAAACGATGAATTACAATCTAAATTTATATATATATAAATACACACACACACACACACACATATATATATATATATATATATGTGTGTGTGTGTGTGTGTGTGAGAGAGAGAGAGAGAGAGAGAGAGTATTAACACAACTGCATTATCTTCTCAATAAAACCCATTCAGTACCACTTTTAACGAATTTTTTTTTATTGTACACATACAAACACTTCGATGGTTCTTATCTTACTTTTTGGATCTCCCTTCTCTGACTTATGCATTGCTAAAGACGCGCGACAATTAAACAGCGTCATCTATTTTATCATTTCCCTCTCCATATTTTTATATATATAAATTTAACAACTTTTTAATAACAAGAAAAGCATAAAAATAACATTAAACAAAGAAACATTAAGTTAAAATAGATTTTTGCATTTGGCAAGCAAATCCAGAATGGTATATTTCGTATAAAAGAATAAGAGAGCATAAAATATCCTACCAAATAATCAAAAAAGCAAAATGATAACTTCAAATATCCTCCGTGATTTAGTCACAGACTCTAAAAGCAATAATAAGGCTTTTAATTTATTACAGAGCGAA
Organism: Nephila pilipes; assembly: GCA_019974015.1. NCBI lineage: Eukaryota > Metazoa > Arthropoda > Arachnida > Araneae > Nephilidae > Nephila > Nephila pilipes. The sequence continues at coordinate 189,807 of BMAW01110933.1, read as the reverse complement.
TAGCTTTAATGGTTATTTCTAGCCATAATTTTTAGTTCTGTTTGTTAGATATCTTAAATGATTACTTTCGTTAAAAGACATGAACAAATTAAACAGTTGTTATCGTGTGGATGACAGAATCTAGCTCACACATAATTTTTTTTTTTGTAAATTGCCGATTGCTTAACGCAGCTCGAAGCTTCCGTTTATAAAACCACCTAACCACCGAAATTATTGGTAAGCAAGAGGATTGTGTGTAAAGGAATGACAAATAGCGTATAACACATCAGTCAATAACTCCCGAGACTAACCCAGAGATGGCGCTCGTAGTAAACCAGTAACCAGATCTTTCTAGAGTACTAACCTTTGCTTGAAACGTGTCAAAATTTTAAGTCGATCGGACCAGAAACAGCTGAGTTATCGAGGTTGGAGTAAAGTCGTTTTGTAGTTTGTTTAAAAAATGGAAAAAACCGAGTTTCGTGTTCTGATAAAACATTGTTTTTTAATGGGTAAAAACACCGTGCAAGCGAAACAATGGATTGAAAAATGTTACCCGGACTCTTGTCCATCAAAAGCAACGATTTGTCGGTGGTTTGCCGAGTTTAAACGTGGTCGTACCGACACAAATGACGCGGAACGCTCGGGTAGACCTGTGGAAGCCGTTACACCGGAAAATGTGAGTGAAGTGACAAAAATTATAATGAAAGATCGTAAAGTGAAGCTCCGTGAGATTGCTGAGATGACACAGATATCATATGGAAGTGTATTTACTGAAAAAGGTTTTTTGAAGTGAAGTGAAAAAGGTTTTTTCCAAGTGGGTGCCGCGATTGCTTTCGATGGAACAAAAACAGCAACGAGTCGATGATTCAGAAAGCTGTTTATCACTATTTACTCGCAACAAAAAAGATTTCTTGCGGAAAAAAAAAGAAAAAAAGAAAAAAGAAGAAAAAAAAATTTTGAAAAAAAAAAAAAAAAAAATTTGAAAAGCGTTGGAACAGTTATATCTAAAGATTGATTAACAAAAGGTGTTATGTTGATGAATAAAAAAAAATTTTCCAAAAAAAATGTTGTTTTCAATGTTAAACTCGGGAGTTATTGATCGATGTGTTATTTATTCGAAGTCTTGAGGCTCCCGTTTTCCCGCCATTTTGATTTCGTGGACGTAATGCTAATCTTATGGAATTTAGGCTTTAATCCACACATCTTTACTATTTTATCTATTTGAATGCAATAAATGTATTTGAAAGAACAAAAAAATAATGAATGCTTTCTAAAATTGCTTTTTTCCTCCGATTCTTAAAAATATTTAAATATATTTTTTAAGACCGAAAAAACTCTCAAATGAATCAATAAATTAGGGAGCTTTAAGACTCCCATCTACCAGTGATTTCAAACTCGTTAATGCTTATGATAATTCTATGGAACTTCTTCTCAAATTTAGGATAATGTATTTATTAGAATGCAACACTACGTGCACATCCGAAAGAATAAAAAATATTGAAAAGGTTTTTCTGTGGAATGATTCCCTCCATCTCGATTTTATAAAATATTTTTAGCCTCCACCAGGTACTACTGTTTTCGTGCAACGACAAAATGATGCCACTGACTACTTTTACTACTTTTAAAAATGAAGGTTGAAATACACGTGATTTGATTATTTTCAATTTGCGGCAGCCATAATAATATTTGGTTTCAAATATGTTCAATTTCATAATTTATCGTTTGCTTTAATTTTAATATCTCAAAAAGATTTCATTGTGCTTCTCAATATTTTTTCGTTCACTTTAATTCTGATTTTTAATTGAATAATAAAATAATTATCTTAAATAAGTTAGCCCCTTTGATGACTAAATGTATTCTTCCCACACTCCTTTGAATAGGAAACAGTTTTTATAATATATTAATATAATTGTTGGTTTGAAGACCTGTAATATTTGAAAATATTCTTTAAAACATTCTGCGGAAACTTTTGTTGCTTTTTTTTTTCTTTCGGATGCATTCATTTCATTGAAATAAATACAATAAACTGGATTCTTCAGGTGGAAAACAAGAAATTACATAGGATTAGTATTATGTGCACGAAATTATAAAGTCTCGACTGATTGATTACTTTATTAAGATCTTATTAAGGGGCAGACAGGAGGGCTATATTTGACAATCCGCATAATTTACAACAACGTTTAGGTGTGGAGGCCTTTATCTCTTCTCTTATTCCAACTTCTACACCATCCAATGAAAGGACTCGGATTCTCTATAAATGTAACGTTTATCAATCGCGCTACATAACGGGTCTCTCAGTGAACTAGCAATCGAAATTGCTTTGGAATTGAAGCAGCAGGTCATTAACTCGAGTCTCTGATCATTCGATTAACTCAGCCTTTAAAAAGGCTGGTAACCTGAAAGATTAAGACCTATATGGGCACGTTAGGACTTCTTGGTGACTTCAATTCCTAACTATGGCTTAAAATCTAAAGGTTATTCGCTAGCCACAGTAGCCAAGTAGTCATGGGCACAAATTCTCGACCAGCGTTGTTTTCCATGGTGTTATGGGTTCGAGACCTGGTGTCACAATGACCATCCATGTAATGGGACTGATGTAACTTAAATCTGTTAAGTTTCTAAGTCCTTCCATTGATGTGGCGCGGAAATTCGGAGAAGGAGTTACTAGCTCTCATGTCGTCCTCGTCACATGACTAACGTACAAAATTACGAGATATGTCGCCAATAGCTCTTGCGTTGCTTATAAGGGAGACTTTCATAAAACAATCAAACCGTTTAAGGCTATTCGATGGAAAATAAATTATCCAATTTAAATAAAAAGCAAATTAAGATATCGTAAAATCGATATTTAACGTATATCGTCCTATAAGCTGTTCTTAAATTTCTTCTACTCCCCTGAAAATGCGTCTTTTTCCCATATTTTTGTTTATATTTTCAATTGTTTATTATTGATTTCAAATTATCCTTATATCATTATCAATATCTTTTCTTCTAAGCCAATTAGAATTTGAACGATCAGTTTCATTCGTTATAGTCACTATATTATGGAATATAACGAAGTTTCCAATAATCACTTTGTCTATAGTCTCGATTGAAAGCCTTCTTCTATATTAGAAAGATTTTACAGTACTTGACAAGGAGCTGTTATTGGAACTTCCGGGGGTCACTTCAAGTAGCATTTTCCTTACTTCCATATCGTTGAAAATGACTTAAGTTTAGGGAATATTTACTAAATAAACTGGTCTTACTGTCAACAAGTTTTTGTGTACATTTATTGCATTATTATTTTTTAACATGATATTTTGTCAAAGAAATATCATGTTCAAAGAAGTTTACAGCTTAAAATTGTAAACTAGCTCTCATAGTCGTTTTTATACTTTTCACCTTTTACTCCAAACATGAGTTTTTAAAAAGAACAAAGAAAAGTTGTTTTTAAAGAAAAATGTTCTCATTAAAATAATAACAACAATATAATAAATGCACTCAAAAAGTGGCGAATGTGCGACAGTTAATTTTCTTAAAAACGTTTCCTTCAACTTCGTCATTTTTTAACATTACGTAGATAGAAATATTGCTGCTTCAAGTGACCCCTTACTCTAAGTCGAACCGAACGAAAATAGTGCGATTTTGCAAGACTTATTTCTTTTTAGTTCGTACGAATTTTGGGAGTTGCTCAAGTTTTTTTTTTCTCTAGAAAATGGATGCTTATTAAATTAATAGTTTCTTCTTCAGCAAAATGAATATATATTTATGAGGCTTGACAGAACATTAATGATTTCATGGACATAACTATTTTGTTTATTACAAGAATTTCGCAATTCTAGTTGTACCTGAACACTACCCGTAACCTCTAAATAATACAATATTCCCTGTTCAAAAAAGTTCCCATCCCTTTCCACTCACCAGTATCAATGGAGGATGAATTGAGGTTTTTTTTTGTCAACACCAAGCTTTGGTGGCAACTTTAATCTTGTTATTAGGCCTCAGGGACTCGTCTTCTTCAAGAAAGTAAGAGCTTCACTCACCCAAAACACTCTGGGGATTCTCTTGCTTTCACATGAGGTTTACGGTCTATGGTAAACACAGGTGACATGCCTTCGGGATACCCTCGCAATTCCTTCTCTATTTTCGACCCACCTTCTTCACAGCAAATTTATAACTTTTTTAAAAAAAAGTTTTGAAGCCTCTAGAACATAGTTTACACCTTATTTGACGCAATATAGCCATATTTAATTCTTGCTTGATTAAACTTTACCATTACTCACTCCCTCACCTTGTCATTAGAACTAAATGTGATGTTTCTTAAGGTTCTCTTTCATCTCTGGGAAGCGGTGCAAGTTCCAAGGTTAATGATGCCCCAAGGCGTCATACTCTTGGATCAATTTTCAGCGTACCAACGACATTTGGAGACACAGAAAACGACTGCATTACATAGCGACATACTTGTATACAGCTCTTAGATATAACAAGAATTGTGAAAATCGTGTTAAACATAAAACAGTTGTGGCAATGGAGGCTTTACTTTCTAATCAAGCCTCGAAATTTTATTTCACAAGTTTAATACTCTTCATAATACCTGCAATACTCGTTCTTCGCACGGATAAACTTAAAAACTTAACAACATACCCAGCAAGTATTAAATGTTTTTATTATAAAAAAAACCGCATCCCATATGATGCAAGTCGACAAATCCAAAAGTGTATTAAATCTATGGTTTCATTTTGTAATGCAAAGATAGCTTTAATAAAAAGTCATGCATGTTCAATAAATTGTTTTAGAATAATAATTAAACATGTTACAAAATATTCACTAATAAAAGAATAGCTTATCTTCGCAAATATAAAAAACTATAACATTAAACTATGAAGAAATATTTGTAAGTTTACTGAAGAGCTTCTTGATAAACAATATTAAATGTGTTTCAGAAATTTATTTGTTTGGTTATGAGGTATCCGGAACAACAAAGGCCATAATCCCTTTTAACAATATTCTCTAAGTTTAATAAATACCAAAGTATTTCCTCTTCTGCAAAAGTGCTCTAAAGAGTTTTCCATTTATCAATGCTTTATCCAAAAGTTCTCTGAAAGTGATATTACATCCGGGATATATCTTGAGAATTTTCCAAGGAATGTTTCGATGAGACGTATTTTATGCAGGCTAACATAATTTGTTCCAGATTGATTATACGTTTACAGGAATTATATATTGCCTAATCCTGTAAATTAAATTTATGCCTCAGTCCTGGAGGGCTGACAACTATACTAATATGACTCGAGCGGTCAGATTTCCTATTCTTTGTATTTTGTCCAATTCAATAAAATTTCTATCTTTGGGATGTTCTAAATTTCAAAATATTTGCAAAAACAAAAATTCTCGTTAGGGGTTTTTAATGGGTTTTTTTTTCTACTCACATTGTATGTTTGAATCAAAACTTTAAAAAACGCTCAATTGAGCTGAAATTTTCTAAATAAGATTACTTTGGATGACAATACGATAATTTAATTATAATTAAATAAATTTAATTGATTAAAACTAATTACTTAAATAATTAAATTTTACGCCAAGTTTCTCGCCAAATCTGTCTCCAAGATGAAGGGTTCATTGCTTTAATTCTCTTTTGTTAAATATTATTTTGACAAAAAGTTAATGAAAAATAAGTTTCAATTGACATAGTGCTCTCAGATTGAACTCTAAAATGTGAGGTCAACTATCTTTTTATAACAATAATTAAATGTTACAAATAGATATATGTAACGTAATTCACTCACATTGTGCATTTGATTTTAAAATGTGTCGATAATTTTTAATGCATTTTGAATTCTTCTTTCGTAAGTCAATATTTATTTACTTTATAATGCTTAATTTAGCTAAAAAAAACTTACACGTATTTATTTTAGATGATAAATTTAATAAATGTAAAATAATAAAATAAATTATTAAAACTAATTATTGAATAAATTAAATTTTACTCAACGATCCCTTTTGTTCTTTAAATATAAGGTATAAAAATTTATGTAAAGCAAAGTGTGAAGTTTGAAAGAAAACCCATGCTAAAAATCTGGTTTTTTACCAGTGTTATTTCTCCATCATTTGATAAAAGTTAATATAAAATGTCTTAAGGAGCAATCCAATCGATGAATACAACTTTTTGTTACCGATCTTTCCGCTTGTTCATTCCGAAATATTTTTGAATATTCCGAAGTGTGTGATGTGTCTCCAAAGTAAAATCAACCGATTACTCTGATGGGATTGTAACAGGTCAATTGAAAAGTTAACAACTACCATAGTAAAACACATTTTTTTTTGGAAAATTAGTTTTTTTTATTCAACATAATTCCCTTCAAGGATGATACATTGATTATAGCGACCCTCCAACATTTCGATACCACTTTTGTATTACGATTTGTCCTTTGCTTCAAAATAGGCCTCAGTTCACCTCTTCATTCGACGAAAATTTCTTCCCAGTGAGCATTCTTTTGAGATCTGAGAACAGGAAATAGCCGCTGGGGGCCAGATCTGGAGAAGACGGTGGATGAGGAAGCCATTCGAAGCCCAATTCATGGATTTCGCCATCGGTTTCACTGACTTGTGACACGGTGCATTATCTTGGTGAAGCAGCACTTTCTTTTTCTTCAAATGCGGCCGTTTATCGGCGATTTCGTCCTTCAAACGGTCCAATAACGCTATATAATAGTCGCTGTTGATGGTCCTTTCTTTTTCAAGGTAGTCAATGAAAATTATTCCATGCGCATCCCAAAATACAGACGCCATAACCTTGCCAGCCGACTGTTGCGTTTTCCCACGATTTGGAGCGGGTTTATCGTGTGCAGTCCACTCGAATGACTGTCGATTGGACTTCGGAGTGAAATGATGGAGCCATGTTTCATCCATTGTCACATACCGACGCAAAAACTCGGGTTTATTACGCTTGATCATCTTCAAACACTGCTCCGAATTATCAACTCGTCGTTGTTTTTGGTCAAAAGTGAGCTCGCGTGGCACCCACTTTGCACAGAGATTTCTCATACCCAAATATTCGTGAATGATATGATGTACATGTTCAGTTGATATCTTTAGAGAGTCTGCTATTTCATTCAATTTCAATTTACTGTCATTCAATATCATTTTGTGGATTTTTTTAATGTTTTCGTTAGTAACAAACTCTTTTGGGCGTCCACTGCGTTCACCGTCTTCGGTGCTCATTTCACCACGTCTAAACTTAGCATACCAATCCTTGATGATTGATTTTCCTGGGGCAGTGTCCGGAAACTCGGCATCAAGCCAAGATTTTGCTTCAACTTTATTTTTTCCCTTCAAAAAGCAATTTTTTATCAACACGCGAAATTCCTTTTTATCTATTTTTTCACAATAACAAAAGTTGCTTCACTCAAAATGCTATAATTCACAAACTAATGATCCGACAGCTGTCAAATTTATACACGCATCTTTTGAGGGTTAGGGCTAACTAAAAACATATGGATTTAATTCTAGTAGCGCCATCTATTTGTCAGACCGCGTACTTTTCAATTGACCTGTTATGATAATCTTGCAAGTTAGTCTATGAATAACCTTCGGTGACTTAATATGACCATAGTAGCCCACTGATTATGGTCGAGGACTCGCGGACGGAGTTGTTTTCGTCGAGTTGAGGGCTCGAACCTTGATACCACTTAAGACCTGAAGTGAAGCGTCCAGCTGTTGGCGTGGTGTGGAGATTTGGTGAGGGTGGGACCAGCTCAAGAATCTTCCTCATCAGTTAATCAAAGTTCAAATTTACGAGATTCGTCTCCAATAGTCGTAGTGTTGTTCCTCAGTGCGGCGTAAATAAACAGCCCTATCACATCTTTGTTTTAATGGAATAGTTTTGAAGTGGAGATATAAAACAAAGTAACTATTTGGCATAATTAGCAAATTTTTGTTTCTCAATCAGATCATCTATTGTTTAGTAAGTAGCTAATTCTTCTGCCGTAATTGCTGTAATTTAAACTATAAGCAAAAAAGGCATTCTGTGCAACACCTGCAGTTAATGTTCTATGTTGGCCTCTTTAGCAATAATGATAGTCTTAGAAAATGGGATTTTCAGTAATTAATCCGCTTACAGTGGTATTTGGTGAATTCTAATCTTGAAAATTGAATTCATTAGAAAAAGCGATATTTTCTTTTCAGAGAAAAAAATGTATTAATTTAAGCTTCGCGCCGACAATGAACACAGATTACAAAATATCTTCTTGGGTATTCCTGTTTCTCATACATTCTATGAATCCACGTTATTTGTTCTTGTAGTAATTTTACCTAATATAAGTTGACGCTTAACAAACGGTAGTGTTTGAAGAAAGGTAAACAGATTACACAAAACATATTGACAAAACTAAAATTAACTTTTTGAAAGGAGGTGTTTTTGCAACGATCCATTAAGAAAAGAATTGTAATTTTGCTACGAAGAACAAATAATGAATAATATATTGATGTAAGAAACTCCATGAAATATAAATTGTAACAAGCAAAATAGACCAAAACGTTGTGAGACTTAATTTATACCAGAGCTATGTGTAGGAGAGCCAAAAATAAATTACGATGTCATATGATATAATATATACCATATATATGCGCGAGGTTGACACAACCTTGCTTATCTTTATTTCAACCGCAAATTTTAAGAAATTTGAAACAAATTGTGAAAAACTTTCTTCGAGGTGGGTATCATCAGTACACACATTTTAAAAAAAATACTTTAATGAGTAAAAGTTTCCTTGAAGTTGTATCCAACTTTTCTATTTGTCTTTTAATTCTATCGCATGAAAGACTTCAAAATATCGTTTCTTGTAAGAGCCATAAGAAAATTTTCAAAAATATTTACTCTCCCCTAATAAGAATGTATAAATTCTAGAATATTTTTGTGTTAAATTTTGAATTATTTTTTGTCTTCCTTTCTTAATAGACACTGTAAATTTCGAATGTTTAAAAGAAATAACAACAAACATACAATTTCATAGACGACATTAATAAATTATTCTGATGACAAAATTACAAAACTCATCATTCATTCCAAGTTGTTCGATTATAATATAAAATATATAATAAAAACTGAAGTACAAAAATAAAAACTTTCATTGATTATAGATTCTTCGAATCCACTATTCTAAATCGATGATTTAGTTCCATCTCAACGTTGAAACAATGCAAAATAACAATCTTAGTTATAGTAATATTTACGATAAACTGGGTTATTTGCCATGACTGGAACAAAAAGTAACACATTTATCTAAAATCATTAAGTTTGTCTCAATATTTCCGATCTACAGATATATTCGCTTGAACAACTAACGAAAGATCAAGATACGGAAGAAGGTTCATAAGCAAGCTTAAATGCAGAAAGTAATAGTAATTGTATTATGCTCCGAAATAAAAAGATACGTGACAAGAAAATAAAGTATCAAAAGACAGTATTTTACTTTTGTTGGTGTTATCCCTGCAATAATTTATTTTTGATCGTTCGAAAGAACGAAGATGGTGATCAAATCAACAATAGAACTACATCTTAATGATCGTTGAAAGTAAATTATCTGGATTGGGGGTAGATATCTCGAGAAATAATAAAAATTTCTTTTGAAACTACTAAATGGGTAATAAACAAAAAAAATTTGGTCAAGAATAAACGTAGAGTTTTAATGACTGTATAAAAAAAAATAACTGTATTATCTAAATTACTTCGAAATTTTTTGATAATTTATTATTATATCTCATTTATCGAATCATTTATCGTATACATTCTGGTTCAATACAATATGGATGCATTTATTGATATTTATTATTTACAAATTCGTGTTTAACATCAGTAAAGTAATTTATTAATATTTATTACTTACAAATTCATATTTAACATCAGTAAAGTAATTTATTAATATTTATTACTTACAAATTCGTATTTAACATCAGTAAAGTAACTTATCTTCATTCTGAAATCATAATCACTTATTATACTATCATATTTAAAATCGGAATGGACTTTGTATAACCTTGTTATTACAACGTTTTTCTGAATTTCACTTGGTGTGTGTGTGTGAGTGTGTGTGTGTGTCATCAAATTTTCGATCGTTAATTTAACCAACTTCCCATCAAGCTAGAGCTTTGAAATTTTGGGAATCGTTCGTACTCGCCTAACAATGCAATATTTAGACGTTTGTGACAAGTTTTAACTAATATTTCAATAATTTTAATAAGTCAAAATATTCTTTCCTCTCGGCGCTTTTAGGATTGATCAAAAAATTTCTTTCCCCCTCTGGGAGCGCCGGGCACTCCCCACGCAGCATGCGGTATCGTAAACCTTTTGTACTCACAAAGGGGAGATACTATCTCCCCTTTACTATCTCCGAGATAGTAAGGGTTGCTGACTTTTAGTCAGTAAACATTAGCAAGAAAGAAAGTTTCCAATATTTTGCGCCGTGTCTTATCACAATAATTTTTTCTGAATTCTGGTTCCCATTCTTTTTTAATAGAATGACTTACAAACTTTCAAATGCATGTTTTGATTTTATGAGTATTATGAATTTTTTAAAACTCTCACAAATGTCTCTTTTTAAGTGAATTTTAAAGTTAAATAATTCGATATAAAAACCAACGTTTTTAAAAACAAAGTTTTTATATGGTGGCAAAGTTTATTAGAGAAAGTTATTGAAATATTAGTTAAAACTGATAGTTATTTTTAACTTTAAAATTCACTTAAAAAGAGACATTTGTGAGAGTATTAAAAAATTCATAATACTCATAAAATCAAAACATGCATTTGAAAGTTTGTAAGTCATTCTATTAAAAAAAAATGGGAACCAGAATTCAGAAAAAATTATTGTGATAAGACATGGCGCCAAATATTGGAAACTTTCTTTCTTGCGAATGATTACTGACTAAAAGTCAGCAACCCTTACTATTTCGGAGATAGTAAAGGGGAGATAGTATCTCTTCTTTGTGAGTACAAAAGGTTTACGATACCGCATGCTGCGTGGGGAGTGCCCGGTGCTCCCAGAGGGGGAAAGAAATTTTTTCCTCAATCCTAAAAGCGCATAGAGGAAAGAATATTTTGACTTATTAAAATTATTGAAATATTAGTTAAAACTTGTCGCAAACGTCTAAATATTGCATTGTTAGGCGAGTACGAACGATTCCCAAAATATCAAAGCTCTGGCTTGATGGGAAGTTGGTTAAATTAACAATCGAAAATTTGATGACACACATACACACTCACACACACCAAGTGAAATTCAGAAAAACGTTGTAAAAATAACTAACAGTTTTAACTAATATTTCAATAATTTTCTCTAATAAACTTTGCCACCATATAAAAACGTTGGTTTTTATATCGAATTGTTTTTAATATAAAGTTTGGTTAAAGTACACATAGATATATTTGGCTTGGATGAAACAAAAAGTAATATTCAAAGCTCATTTTACCGCAATGTTTGGCAAGTTTTATGACTTTATGGATTTTGATTGGATGGCAAATCACTTTGCACATTGCTACTTCTGGAAACTCTAAGAGAACATTTCTGATCACACAGCCAAAAAAAAAAAAAAAAAAAACACCAGTCCTGGCGTGGGCTGCAACTGTTCTAAAACTTATTTAACAGATATTTGAAAGTTATTTTGGTAAATTCAGTGTCTTATGGTTTTGGTAAATTTTAATATATAAATACATAAAATGCAGAAAATAATAGTAAAAAAAACTTCAATAATCCCTTCTAACCTTAGTGTTGCCCACTATTGTTGATTATTTCTGGTTTGACGGGTTTTAAATAAGATGAATATATCTTTATGGCAACCAATGGCAGTAACTCAAAATTCTGACAACCATTACACTTATCAATTGTAAATTTTTTTAAATAAATCTATATTATTCTATTTGGTCTCCCATTTTGTTTCTTTCTGTCTAGTAATGTTTAAAAATCATTATTGTGGGAGAATTACTGAAAAACAATTTTTGATTAGTACCCTTAGTTTTCAGAAAAGTCTTCAGTACTTAGTTTTGTCAAGAAATTATAAAGAATTGTGACAGACAAATCACTATAAGAAGATGTTTTAACGTTTTTTTTATGTAATGCAAGGATTACTGAAGTTTTCAACTTTCTCAGGAAACTCCTTTTTAAATTTTTGGTTTCTGGAATGTCTATTATATTTAAACTTGTTGAAAAATTGCAAGCAACTTCAACAAATAGTTAGAAGTAAAAGTAGGGGGAAAGAGAAATTTCGATGTTTTTTCTTATGATCTTTCATGGTTACGCATACTATAAAATTTCACAACAAAACGTTGCTGAAAATTACGGTAAGAAAATAATTATTTCTCTAATTTATTTCAATTAGTTAAATTTCATTTGTTTTATGATGCACCAAAAAAATTAATTTTTCAAAATTATGGCAAATAAATAAATAGATGAAAAATTGCGTAATTTGAATCTTGATGACTAAATGATTGAAATTACTAAAATAAAAAAAGAAACTCACCAACTGAGGACAAAATCATAAATATTCCAGAAAAAAATATTAAATATGAGACTAAAAAATAGGCTTTACCTCTCACTCTTGCTGATTCTTGGCAACACATAGGATATTTTTCGCATTACGGTTCAAAACAGGTTTACTATAATGTTCTACAAAATTCCAATAAATAAACTCAAATTTATACTTCTAAGAAAATTATTTTGATATTTTATTAACATTTATAAGACTTTAATGAATAAATTCTTTAAATTAAATATAGTCAGTAAAAATTTGCCTTAAAAGCATTCAATTGTCTTAGAACATCTTAAATTTTTTATATTAGGAAGATGATTAATTTTATTATGAATTTGAATTAAAAATTAGAACAAATTGTTATTAAAATTAGGTATGAAACTTACTTCGAACAGTGAATATATTTTAGATTACTAACAAAAACTTAATAGCAAGTTTTAAGAAATTCGACTTCAGACAATAATAGAATGTTAAGTCTTGAAACATATTTTTAGATTTGTAGATCATAGTTTTAACTTTCATTTTCTGTATTTTCTATTGCTTATACCTATATCTGAAATCGTAAAATCTAGATCAATTTAATAGTGAGGATTAAAATAACTTTTCCAAACAGGCAGAGGTTCCAAAAGTTATTTGCAAAATTCGTTAAAGTTTTGCTAATACTTCTGATTTTCGTTATTTATTTTGATGGGTAAGAGCTCATTGGTCAGTGAATTATAAAATAGATTAATAACAAAAATAAATATAAAGAAGTAAAATTCAATCACAGAACCAAATTGACTACAATAGAATTTTAAAAAATTTAGTTCATTACGTTTGAATTAAATGGAAGCTATTCTTGGAGGGAGAGAAAAAAAATCTAATGATGCAATCGGAACTCGGTGCTTTAACTTAACCTTTTCTGTTAACCTCTTTAAAGTATATGACACTGGTACATAAATACAATAGTCTTTATTTACCTAATAAAAGTCCGAAAGAAATCACTTACCGGTAATAAAAATAATTACTTAATACTAAAACCTGATAAAAAAAAAGACACACATAGCTCTTGGCATATTAAAAATATATAAATAATTGAAATTATAACTAATATCTTGAGTTATTATTCATTATAAATGTTTAGGAAGTTGAAGTTAAGCGTTGAAAAATGAAGAAAAGATCAGATAAGTTAGAAAAAAAATAATGATAAAAATGTATTATTAAGGAGATTTTTATGTATCTAGATAAGGAGCATTAAATTATGGTATGGAATCCTTTCTTTCGATGAGAAATATAACTAATACCAACAAAATTTGTAAAATTTTCATAAAAAAAAGAAATTCATGATTTAATTTGTTGTGAGGGAGAATACAAGTATTGAAATGATGTTTTTCTAATCCAATCTTACGCACATGCTATAATCTTTCCACGTACCCCGAACAGGCTGACGATTCCTTAGTTAAGGTATTCGACTACGTTAAAATCTTGAATGTCGGAGAAATTATCGTACTTTTTTATTTAACTATTAAAATATTAGAAATTTTCTCTTTCTATAACTACTTTGCATTTGTAGCTATGGAACATAGAAATCAAGTTATAAGCATTTTGATAGACCATTTCCAAAAACAAAAAAATTTACCGGAAATCACTATTTCGAAACCGGAAGTTAAAGTCCTCTCAAAAATATTCGTTTGTTTCCTATATTTTTAAGAATATAATATATTAATTTGTATTTTCTTAAAAAAAACTCTTAAAATGTATTAAGACTTATTTTGAGAAACCTGGCATCACGTTTAGTACTAATGTTTACTATTTTGCTGAGCTACAGTGTTTGAATTACATTTGAGTTTTGCTTTTAATTGTCATTTTATTTCTGCATAAAATAACTGTTGAAATTGTTTACTAGTTTTTTTAAATTAATATTACTTAAATCATGGGGAGTACGAAAAATAAACGTCAATGTAAAAAAAGAAAATTCCATGGTAATCGTCATTCTGCTTGTCAGGCAACTGACACAGTCAACATCAGCAGTGAACGTAAAATTGGAACTGAGGACACAATAATAAAGAACAGCTTAAAGTGGAATATAAATACATTTGGTAATAGAATTTACAGTCTAGAAATAATTTCAAGTGTCATTGAAATGCTGAGTTGCTCATTGTGTTTATCACAAAGCTTAGGTCTCAAGAAAGAATCTATTTTCGGTTTTCTTTCCACTATATTGTTGAAAAGCTCAAACTGCAATTTTATTCATAGTTTTTCATCAACTAAAAGGAAAACAAAATGAATGAAATCAATATTCAGTATGTTCTTGGTATGCGTTTCGTTAGAAAAGGCCATAAAGCTTAAAAAAAATTGAGTGCTACATTAGATATGCCATGTTTATCAAAATCAGGTTTCAGGAACTGTGAAAAGAAGCTGTGGAAAGTTGCAACAACTATTGCACAGGATTCTATGAATACTGCAGCTTCTGAAATAAAAGATATGAATCATCAACAGGAGGGTTTTGACAAGCTTCGGTGCATCTTGTAAGGGCACTTGGTAATTTCAAGGTCACACATCATTAAATGGGTGTGTTGCAAATTTATTCATTGATACGAGTAAAATTGTAGATATAGAAATTACGTGAAAGAATTGCCACATATGTGCTCAAAACAGAAGGTTGAATGTATCCTGTAATCACATCTGCTTACCAAATATTTCTGGGTCATCATCCATCATAGAATCTGTTGGTGCATATAGTAACTTCGAACTGCCTTGTCATTTGCGACAGCTGAAGTATTCGTCCTTTTATGGTGACGGTAACTCACAAAATTATTCAGCAATGAAAGACATGTATGGAAAATAGTGTTAGCAAATATGAATGCATTGGACATATACAAAAGAGAGTCGCAACCAGACTTCCTAAACTACAATCAAATCGGGAAGGATTGGTGGAACAAGAACACTTACCGACAAATTTATTAATAAATTGTAAAACTACTACGTTGTCACTATTAAAAGCTATGCTGGTGATTTGCTGGGAATACAAAGTGCTGTAAAAGCAGTATTTTATCACAGCTGTTCAGGAGTGGACCAGCCAATATATGGTCAGTGCCCGAAAGGACAATTTAGTTAATGTGAATATCAACTTGTTTGATTGCGGAACAAAAGTAAATGAAAAATGCAAATGCCTCCCATTGTTAATTCCATTAAATCTACATACTTTGATTTATGTGATAAAAATTTATTCAAAAAATGTTTCCATGTCAAAATGCAGAGTTCTAATGAATGTTTCAATAGCTGCTTGTTGAAAATAATCCCGAAAGATGTATTTTTCGAATAGGAAACTTTTACTCGAGGGACATTAAATACATATGTGTGTGTGTGTTACACATTTAATGATGGTTATATGAGAGTGCTTAAAATATATTACACTCATTAGATGTGATGACTGGGTAGTATGTAATTGATGCCTTCAAGTACTTTGACGTTATTTGTATTTCTGACTCCAAGCGACATTCGTTACCATCAGCAAAAATGGTCAGAAAAAAAATTAGAGGTGCAAGAAAATCAAATTTCAAAAAAAGGAGAAAGAGAAGGTGTGACTTATAAAAGTGGGGAAGAGGAGGCTAAGTTTATTTGGTATGTATATCTTTGTTTTCAGCACAAATTTTAACTTTAGATCCATTTTCTGAAGAATATAATTTTTAGTATGTTTACAATTTTTGAATAGTGATTGCTCGAAGGAATTTTTCTATATATTGATAAAATTTGATAGAAATGTTTTCATATTATTTTTAAGAATCTGAAGTATTTTTGAAATGCATGTTTATATGTGGATTGTTTTATATTTTCATGCATAAGAATGGAGGAATTTTTTTAAAAAAAAAGACACGCGTTGTTATTCCTACTCAAAATAATCCGCAAATGATGTGAATTATTAAAAATTCGCAGTTCAGGCTCTGTACAGATACCATATCTATGCATATGCTGAATAAAAATGTTATAGAAACAATTTTCATGAAAAGAGAATATTTTGAAAATGTGCTATTTTTTCGTATTTTATGCTAAAAAATTGCATTTCAAAATGTTTTCATTTGAATAAAACATTTAAAAAAATTTTTTGTGTGTGTACATTATAATTAAGATTACACTAAATATCAAAAAAAATATTCATTTATACAATTTTTCAAAATCATGGTTCCAAACGTAGTAGGATACCTTAAGCGCCAATCCATATGCTAATTTTGATGAGTGCAAATAAAAACTGCAGTCATGTCAGTTATCACAAAATATCGAAATTATTTTTGTTGAATGAATACTACCATTCAAAAGAATTCACGAAATCTAAAATGGGTTTCAGAAATTCATGGAATTCAATATGGACTATTTTTCGACCCATAAACTTCGTGAATTTCGAAAGAAAATATTTTTAACATCTGGTTCTATCGTATGGTTATTACGGAGAAAGAGTCTTGTTGAAAGCTTCGACGACTGAAAGTTATTTTTGGACAAGCATCCCGCTGTTGATTTAAATGAGAAGGCGGAAGTGTTATCTCTAACTTTCGTCCCATTCATCTTTCGATAACGGATTTATTATATTGAATATTTTATAGTCTTTAGGGTCCATTTTTAGCCTTACAAAACCCAAGATTTATTTTAGATTCATTTGCTTCAGTTTCTTATTCACATTCTGATCAGAAGAATAGATTATGGAAAGTAAAATAACGTTTTTCGTATGAAACGTCAAAATATCATCAGTGTTTGATGAAGTAACTTCTTTGATCTTAATATTTCATTCTAATCTCTACCCCTTGTAAAGATTACATAAGGGTATTTTATAAAATTTTAATTATTACCAAAAATAAGCAAGATATTTGGATAAAATTTACTCTGTATACTAAATGACTCTTAGGTTCATAATGTTTCGCTCACAGGGCCTTGCCATCTTTAGTAAGTTCAGAATTATGACCCCGTGACCCCATAATGATGTTTTTCTTTCCCATGCGGTTTACTCACTGGTAATTATAGCTGACGCGCTTCCATGAATTTCCAGCAATCCTTTTCTATTTTCTACCCTTTTGGTGAAGCCCCCCCCCCCGGGTTTTTTCCAATTTTTTAAACGTTTAGATCACAGTTACAACTTGTTTTGGTGTAGCATAGCCATATCTGGCACTTGTGTATACCATTCAAACAATTACTCACTGTACATACTATTGAGTAATTGTATGAATGGTACAAGTGCTAGATATGCTAATTATAGCTATTTACATTGATTTGTTTGTTTTTAGGAAACAGTAGATTGAAGTAACCTGCAGGATGGAAGGGAAAAAAAATTCAATTTGCTGAGTTTTACAATGATGGACTTCGAAAAATCAATGAACGCTGAGATGGAGGCTATCTATAAGGAAGACTTAAGAATAACAAATAAAAATTAAATGTTACTATTTCATTATTGTTAGTAGTTATTAATTAAAACTGTACGATACTGAAGTTTATTTCAATTTATAATTGCCTTAATCCAAATAAACCAACTTTAATAGTTTTAGTTTGTATTATGTTCATAAAGATCAATTAATATACAGAATAAATTTTATTCCAGATATCTCAGTTATTTTTAGTAATAATTAAAACTTTACGAAATACTCACATGCGAAGTATGATTGAAAAATAATGTCTCTATGGCCATAGCTTTTTTATTTGTGTTTTCTGAATTTCTCAATTCTTGTTGTGCCTTAAAGCTGTATGTATCATCTGGATCATGAATTATTCACTTACCGACTTAGTCCATACTTTGACCTCGCCATCAGAGAGAAAGTGATATTCCTTAAAGTTCTACAGACACAACAGACAGAAATAGAGCGTTAAAAATGTTTATTTGAACACATTTTTGACCTAACCTGAGCAAACGCGGCACCTAACGCGAGGACAACTTTCTCATGCCAATATATTCAATATGTGAAAAATACTTTCTTTGGACATATTCGTAGGCTTTGCTATTTCCCTCACTTTAATTCGCCGGTTGTTTAGCACCATTTGGTGAACTTTGACGATTTATCGTCAGTGGTTACAATTTTTGGACGTCCCGAACATTCATCATCTCCCAAGCTGGTATCGCTATGTTTAAATTCAGCTGCCCAAAATTTCTCGGTTTTAAATGATGGTGCAGACTACTCGTAAGCAGCACCCAACGTATTTTGTGGTGTAGGCGTATTGCCTTTCTAAAACAAATATTTAATAACAGCTAGATATTCTTTTTTTCCATTTTCACAAAAACACTCACATCGACTCGCTCACACAACTGTCAAAAAACAACTGCGCGTCCAAAAGAGCTGAAATTCTAGTGAGTGGTAACTATCAAAAGATGCGCAACCACATTCCTTAACTTTTATGAACGAATGCTGCCATCTTCATGGTCGGAAACTTTTCGGGTCAGAAATGTTTCAGCAACACTCGTACTTTTTCTGAGAAAATATAATTCTACAAATACCTTGTTATTCAGTTCAATATTTATATGACCCACATAATATTGATATCAATTAAAGAGAAATAGTTTTATCATCATTTAGAGCAACTAAGCATAGCTGATACTCTGGAATTTTTTTAAAATGTGCTTTTTTTTAAAATACTTACATGTGCAATAGATCCCCCAAAGTTGGCCGTCCCTCTGGGGAACGAGAGACAAAAAAGAGGCAACATTTGCGAACATTTTTTTATATCGAAATTTTTTTATAATCAGTTATCTATAAATTAGCATGAAATAAAGTACTTATATATTTTATATATTTTTCAATCTCTTATTGCCTATTTTGTGTAAAAGTTCTTAACAATTTTCATTGATTTTTTATTTGCTTGTATTAATTTTTTACTCATAGGAAATATTTTTGTTTTCAAAGACTGCGTACTTCAAATTTTATATGAAAACGTAAAATTTAAAAGTAATGTTTTTTCTATTGTAGAGTGAAAAGAGCCATTCATGGTTTTTTGAATATTTTAGTAATTTATTTAAACATTTCATAATTCAAAATATTTTGAATGTTCTTTAAGAAACATTTGTACTGAGAAATTCAATTTTTTGCGCTTCTACCAATAAAGAAATACAGAGTTTATACAAATACTTTTTATTTAAAAACTAAATACTAGTAGATTTTTTCTTATAAAACAATATTTCAAATTGGAAAATGCTAAGAGCAGTTTAAATATACATAAAAGAAATAGTGACAAATTTTAACAACTTCAGAAGTTATACATCAATTTTTTCGTGTGATAATAAAAATATTTTAAAACACACGTCTGTGCTCAAATTCCTAAAAATAAAACAAAAACTAGAAATTTTATAATTTTTTGTTCCTTAGTGAGGTAGCAGAATAGAGGTATAGAGAGAAGAACAACTCTTCTTTATATCTATCCCTCCCTCCATCCGTCCGTCCGTCTGTCAAAGCCACGCTCGACAGCCATTCTTATTCTTAACACGTTGGGGAAGTTTCCTAGGACAATTTTGGAACAGCTTCCTTATAGTCCAAATGTATCGCCACTAGCATATATTTTTCCCGTTGAAAAAGATTCGTAGAATCGTCAATTTTACTCTGTCAGCTAAATCACAGACAAGGTTCGAAAAGGGTACGATCTAAGCGAACGTTCTTCTACGAGCAAAATATTAACAACTTGATGAAGCAGTGGGGCAAGTGCTTATGTAATTGCTTACAGCCAGATACACTGCCTTTGAAAGCTACATTTTAGAAAGGATTATTTGAAAAAGCCGTATGCTTAGTGTTGCAAGGATGTAAAATTACTCAAAATTGCATTTTTCACCCGAATGACATTATTTTGTGAATTATCCCCAAGGGAATTTTTTTCCTATAATAAGATTATTGCATTAGCAATGGCTATTAACCGTTACTGTAGGGCATATACAAAAAGGATTTCATTGGCGCTATTTCATTAACTTTTCAGGAAATAGAACTTTTTCGATTACACGATAACGAATACACTTTTTGAGGGACTAGTAAAAATATGCCAGGGAAGGGGACGTTTTCAGACTAGAAATTAGCATTGGTCTGTTTTGCCTGATATGCATTTAACTGAGCTCGTGCGATCTAACCTAACAAGTCATTTAACTTTCAGGAACTAACTGCTTAGATGGACAACATTCGTAAAATATCCAAAAGCAAATGAAACGAAAAAGATTTTTTTCTTAAAAGTATTTGGTAGAATCAGTGCAATATTTTTTTTATTTCGTGTTTTGAATAACATTATTAGGTTTCTTATCTAACAAAAAATGTATGAAATATAAAATTATAAAGTGCATCTTGTAAGAGACATCTCTATTTAAGGGACAATTCTGTTGGTCCCTGTCTCTATGTATTTATCTCTTATTAAGGGACACCTCTATTTAAGGGACAAAATGTGTTCAGTGAGTTTCCCTTAATAAGAAGTACTACTGTAATTACTTTTGTCCAATGGTGAATTTAATGTTTCAAATAATTTTGTAAATAGGCATAAAATAAGAAATTTATTCTTAGACATTAAGTTATTTTTTGTTTCTTACATTTTATACATATATTTTATGTGCTTAAGAGTCATATTCTTGCCTACGAGAGCCACACGTGGCTCGCGCCCCTTACAATGGCTACAATTCTGTATAATTTCATTCCGTATTTCTTTCTCCGTCTTCATATGATTCGCCCTTAAGTTTAGATCTGTCATCCTATTACCTTCATGAAGTTAATTTATAACCTTAATAAAAGCCCCTCAGGGTCTTTTCTTTCTTCAAAACATCACAAATCCGAGTCCCGCTTTCTCCCATTTCTATGAGGATTACTGTCTTCGGTAAATATGGATGACGCACCCTGGACCTCTAACGATCTTTTTCTATTTTCGACCTTCCATTCTTTCAATTAGTTTATAATTTCTTTTTCAAATGTCTAGATCACAGTTATACCTTGTTTAGCATAGCATATTTGTATCTGCTTCTTACGCCATTAAACTTCACCATCCTTCACTAAAAATTTATCTGAATTTGATCGAAACTAATTATAACTGAAAAGGAAAACTGAATAGCTTCTTCATGACGCATACTAGAAATCAAAACTGAAAAAGAATTCAATTCGTACGTGAGAAGATGGTATTTGTGTATGGCATTAATGAAGTTAAGAAGTTTTCTTTCATTTTATAATAAAAATACTAGGCAGTTTTTTTCTTTAAAATTTGTTCTTTCATTTACTTTTGTAAAACCCCAAGTTAAACAGCTATAAAATGATAATTACTTTGATATCCATTCAAATTGTATAGATGGAACTTAAATTAAGTATAATACCGTGTCTCTTTTAAGACTATGCGAGATTAGTTACATGATTGAATTACTTACCATTTTTTGGAAACGCACTGATAATTTTGACACACGCATGCACATTGTATGAGCAAAATAAGCATAAACAAAAACTCACTCAAATATTGTGTGTGGGCGTGTGTGTTGCGTTATGTTTCTCATTTTAAAGTTATTTCGAAAAATATATATAGTTCCTAACAAATATGTTTTTAAGTTGCTCATAAAAGAACTCTTTCTCGGCAGAGATTTTATTTTCATTTTTCGTGACCAAACGCCATGAAAAATATTTCAAACCTACATTTACATTTATTTTTAAAAAGAAAAGTAATGTTTCGAATAAAGGGTAGAACAGCAATTCATATGAATATATTTAAATGGTTACAGAAATTATATCAAACGTTCTGAAAGAAATGTTTACATGTTTTTAAATTAGGTAAGCCATTTTTATTTCTCGTTTCGGTGATGAGATTTCAAGGAAATATATACCAAAATATTTTGTAATTCTTGTTTCGAGAACACTTTTTATAAGACTCGAATTAAAGATATATATTAGAAAAAGCCATCAATTTATTTTTCAACGGAAACTGTAACAATTTTAAAAAGAAAATACATAATAATTTGAGAAAAACCGTTGGTATCTGACTATTACGTATATAGGTATCTTAAAAATATGGGACATGCATAACACTTTTTTGCCGAGATTGCAAAATATAGCAGCTCGAAATAAACTTGTGAAGAGACGTTTAGGTGTGAAGAGTTAATAATTCTAAAATATCCTGACGATACTTAATCATGATTTAAAAGTCGGAGATCCATTATAAACAACCAATTTACAATGAAAAAGAGACGTTATTTATTACAAAATATTTCCCGTTGAGCGATATACCCTCACCGACTCCTTCAATGCTTCCCTTCTGTGTATATACTATAATTATAAATTAATGTTTGTCACTCTTTTAAAATTAAAATGTTTTACTGACTTGTTTAGAAGTTGTGGGGAGATATTTTCGATTTTGCATGCTTTTATATCATTCTTTTTCTTTTTTGGCTGTATTAAAACGTGTAATGATTCTTATATAAGCAAACGTAATACAAGTTATAATGAAGATTATAAGAAAATATGCAACGACCAGATTTTCACGTTTTCCTATCCCTCAGGACCTTTAAGCAGATACGGAGATCATGACCCGAGGCACTCTATCTTTTTCTTTCTCATGGACTTTACTGCTTATGGTAAACATGGCAACACGTGTTCGCAGTATCCTGAAGTTTCTCCTCTATTTTCAGAATCCTCCTTGTCAACCAAATACTTACCTATATTTCCATTTTTTCAAACGCCTAGATCAATTAAACTTATTTGGCGCAGCACAGTCATATGTCTCTCTCTTGCACAATTAAACTCTACCAACACTTAATCACTCTCGCGTTTATCCAATAATTACCTTGGGACTCTTTGTAATTCAATATTGTCACGTAGATATTGGAGCAGGTTGAATTGAACACACAATAGATATCTGGATAACGTGTTTTATTAGCAGACTACGAACAGCTACACTTGGCTGAGAGCTCACCTCAGACTGGGAACACATGGGTTTACATATATTACATGAGAAGATATTCTAGAACACTGCTCTGGAAACGTAAAGAATATTCTGGAAGATTTTAGAAATTATAGGAGAAAAGAGAGAACTATTAAACAAAGCTTTAAAATACAACTTTAATATTTTGTGCACTGAGTTTTGAAACCGGAAACTCTTGTTCAAAAGATGAGTGTCTTACCTCTACGTTACCGGTGCATGTAAGCTTTGTGTCAATATTACCAAAAATAAAACCCCGACCCAAACAAATGAAACGTGATTATGCAAATCAGTTTGAGTTGAAAGTGTGATGAAGATATAGCAAAAAACGTACATATAATTGATGCTGAATTTAGATGAAAAAAAAAATTCAGGAGTGAGGAAGAATTAAATTGTGTGCAGAATGTACTTCTGAGTGTGTGAAATACATTTTTGATGTAGCAAAAGTTATGATCTGACGAAGCTTGGTTGAAATTCAAATTACGTTGGATTAATACTTCATCTCGGATTCGAATATTCGGGTAAAATTGATGTCTCATATTTAAGTAAACTTGTTGATAAACGTGTTGAGAGACCGTGAACTGGTAGAGAGCATTTCTCTTAATTTGTTTAAATAAATGCATTGAAGAGTACCGTGACTATTTTACTTTAATAGACATATCTCTGCTTAGATTTTCAGTTGTAATTTAAGATGATGGAAGAGAGAAGAAATAGGATTACATCACGAGGGAACTTATTCTTTTTAACCTCTCACGTTGATTTTAAAATTGCTTGTTTGTATTTAGTTTCACTAAACAATTCTAAACTTAGCGGAATAATTATAATGATTATTGGCATTAATACAATATCACGTTATTACCAACTAATAGCACGACACATTATAATATTCTACAATGTAAGCAAAAGAAAAAGCTGTATTTTAATAAAGATTGGATTAAATGAAGTAAAATTAGATTTGGATAAAACCCACTCACAAGATTTTAGTTTGTTTTTATAGTTTTACATGCAGAATGTTTCATGTATTTCCTGATGAGTTTAATTCCTTTTCCTCTTCCTAAATGTTTATATTTATGTAATTACTTAAAGGAACAGCAGTACAAACGATGCTTTATGGTTCGAAGTAGTAAATTCCCACAGTAATAAAACTCAAGGTAGTAATTTACAAAGTTACGTCATTGGTTTACATTGTCCTTCTAATGTCATCGAATGAGTCCGCATTCAAAATTCATGAATCCTAGCTTATACATAACAAGCAAAAAGTTTTTTTAAAAAAATGAAAGGTACAAAATATTACTATCGGCAAGACCGCCACTTGGTGCCATACCGCCCATTTGGCGCATTCATGACTCTCTAGTGGACGATGTACGCGACATTTACATAAGATGCCTATTACGACCATAAGAAATGGGCAAAGTTAATCTCCTCAAAAGCAAGTAAAAAACTATCAAAGAACTGTAATGCTGCCCCCCATAAGTTTCGAAAAAAAAAATGCGAAATAAAAAAATGTAACATCACATCCAAAACACAAAATAAAAATTTTCTTGCAAATATTTATAGGCATTCATTGATTGGTCGGCTTGATGGTGACGTTTGCGGTTCTTTAGACCCGTAATCCTGAGCTCTTGACAATTAGGTCAGAAAAGAATTCTCTAACAAGTCAGTTATTACTCGTTTTTACTTCTGTCGTTGCTAATTTTAACTTGTGGAAGGGTTCCGCCACCTTTTGGGGTGTTCTAGTGCTGGTTAAGAGACTTTCTGAACGATATTCACAGTAGATTATTTTTCGAGGCATTCCTGCAATTAATATACATTCCCTGTAGTAATGAGAGTAATTTGGAACATTCTTCGAGGACGTCACTATCAGTTTCTGCTTGATTTCTACATTGCGTCTATTTAAAGCATGTAACGTATTCGTTTATATCGCTAGTCGAAATTAAAGAGTGGGGTATCTTAGTTAGGCAATTTTTTGTGTTGGAGGTATATACAACCAATAGTGATAGGCTGGTATTTATTTCCATCGAGTGTTCGAGTTCTGGGTCACCACTTTGGTGGTTGGTGTTGGTCTTCGTAATGAAAGCATCGCCACAGTAGCCTAGAGGTCATAGTGTTGGACTCGATACTGACGTTGTTTTCGTCGAATCGTGGGTTCGAGTCCTGATTCCATTAAAACCCCGCCGTGTAGCGGTCCTGATGTACGTTAAATCTGGTCGAGGTCTAAAGTTTTCGAGCTGGAGGGGGGTGAAAGTTTAAAGAGGGAGGTTAGAATTATCAGGTCCGTAACCAATACCTTTTGTGTTGCTCCTCAGTGCGACGTTGATAAACAATCACAGCACATAAGCACATAATGTCGTAAATCACAGCTACTAATGTTGATTTATTTTAGGAAGCAGTAGATTGATGTAACCCCTCTGTAACATAAAGTTTTAATTATTAGTAAAAATAAGCGATAGATAGATTCTTAATTTTTATTCATGTTTCTGAAGACATATTTTTAAATCCACCATTCCGAGTGATACATTTCTTCGAGTGTTCCTTGACCTTTTGAAGGCTGGAATGGTAGAACTCAGCAAATTGAACTTTATCTTCTCTATATGATACTTCAATATACGGTTTTCTAAAACCAAACAAATCAGCATGCATGCAGTAATTTGCAACATTATATACATAAAGATCAACTCATATGCAAAATAAATTTCTTTGTAATAATTTAAACTTAACGAAACTTCATATGTTTTAAAATTTAAATATGTTTGAGTGTAGAAAAACGGATGTCTTTTTAGTATTTCTGACACTTTATAACATTTCTTGTGAATGTATTTAAAATATTTATGCATAAGAAATTTAATATCTTATAAGTTTCGATTTCTTTCGATGATTCATTTAGATAAACCAATAAATGCCGAAAGTGATTACATTTTCAAACAGTTTAATTCGTTATTCCTCGCATTTTATATATTTCGAACATTTTGTATTGATAAAAGGAAGAATTGACATAGAAATAATGAAAGTACTATTTGGAATCCTGTTATGAAACAGGAAGAATTCGTCAACTATTATTCTAAAATTTCATATCTAAGTAATAAATATAAAATGATAATTTTATGCGTATCGTTTCAGCATAAGATATGTAACAAGTACACGCTTAATATTAGTTACATTTCTTTAAGAAAAATTACATTTGGGCTGCTTACAATGCATTAAATTCTATCAACAAACATAACTAGAACTATGTTAGTTTTCAAACATATATGATTTACTTAAAAAGTAATTTAATTACTAAAGAATAAAACTTTCCATGCGTGTAACATCGAAGTGAGAGAATTCTGATTTGTATTTAACTATACTGCGTCATAACTTTCGGTGCAACAATGTTATTTCATTGATTATTTTGAATGATGATTTCCACTCCCAAAACTACAGTAAGAAGAAAAGTTGACTAGAAAATAACTAGAAGTCTTTTGATAGTTATTAGAGCTGAATCATCGTCTTTTCAACTTCAATAACCTTCAAGCTTAGTTGGAATAAAAAAAGCATTTTCCTACGAATGCTTTTATGTTTTATGAATACAAAATAAGGAATCTTCTTTTTAAGAAGAGTTTATATAAATATATTTCTATAAAATATTTTTTTTTCATTTTGAATACTTTGTAACATAGAACAAGTTATTGCATAGACCCAAAATGATAAAATGATCGCGGATTATTTTATAAAAATTTATTCTAATAATACGCTTGTGCATTGCATTTTAAATTGAAATAGTTTTTGGTTTTTCTTTTGAAGCATTATTATAAAATTTTTGAAGAATAATACACTTCATAAATTCCGTTGGATTAAATAAAAACTGAGAAATAAATTTAAAAAAAAAAGTCAACTTTTAATAAAATATAATAGAAACGAGTATTTATTAATATACAGATTGATGCGCTCTAATAGTTTTTATTCGAACAGGAATGCATAAAAATGATAAAAACACGTGTAAAAATATTTTTTAATGAGAAGATATTACTTCTGTCGTTATGTTTACAAATCGCTGGAAGTACGTATAGTAAATTTCCCATTTCCTGAGCAATATAATAGCACTGAATTATAATATCAAAATCTTTACTGAATACTAAATGTATGGAAATGCCGAATAAGTTCCAAAATATATAGGCCTCTCTTTTAAATATTTGAGTCGTTGTTTTCTATATATAATCACATAATTATAAACAGTAATAGCTGTAGTTTACAGCATTAAAATGTAAGAAGCTACAAGTACTAATATGTCACAATAATTATATGCAGTAATAGCTCTAATTATTGTGATTGTTTATTGAAAACGGAATCAGTTTTCCAACATTTAGTTTTTCAATCCCTTCAGGGAATTAATTGCCTTCTTTATGCAAGTACAGGTATCATGATTTCTAGGCACCTCATGATATTTTACTTTCTAATATGTGGATCAAGATATCTTAGCTATCCTTCTTTATTTCTGGCCTTTTAGTCAATCAAGTTATGCAATTCCCCCCTTAATGTCTAGACCACAAACACATTCAGTTTCGTACAGCATAGCCAGATTTTTCTATTGCCCTTTAAACCAAATTTATACTCTTTGTTAGTTTTCAACATTGTAATTAAAACTTTAACTGATAAATTTGTTTCTTTTCCATAAATGAATTTTTGTGTAAAATGATAAAGAAATGCTCTCAAACTGGGAACATTTTTTTCACACAGAAAAATCCCAAAATATAATGCATTCCGCCATTTGTCATATTGTGTCCTTAAAATTTAGGAAAGGATTGTAAATATGCATGTTTTGCAAATGAATTTGGCATAACAGATAAGAAGATGAACTGTCTGATTCAAATAAAAATAAGTATCAAGGTCGGCCATCTGAGGGGTGCGACGGATGCTATGTATCTTGGCCCCGCGATTGGGGGAGGGGTGGCCTCCAACTTGATTAAAAACTAAAATAATGTACTCTTGCACATGAAAACTTGGACAATATTCCTATCGCTGTCAATGTGACGGAAAGTTCGTTTCATCGTGAATATTATTATTGTAGATCAATGAATTTCGACAGTTTTTTCTCAAAATAATTCTTGATTATACGAATGGTAATTTTTTGTTTTTTGATTCGGGAAACTCCAGAGTATTTCCACCTAAACTGAACATTTTAGTGAAGCATGTGAGCAGAACGCTTACATGTTCTTGCTATAATAAGCATCGAAAAAGAAAATGCAAAAAATTGTAATTTTACTGAAGTAATTAATATGTTAGAGAAAAACCGAAGAGTGCGCATTAAATAAACATGCATTAGTAATATATATGTCCGCGTATGCATTTTTTTTTACTATACAAAAAATTTAGGTCCCCAAACAGTTTCTTGAATCCAGGCTTCTTTAAAGAGAAGGCCGACTCTCATAAGTATTATAATTAAACGAGATGGTGCCCATATTCAGCAAGGACTGGATGTTATTAATACTTAATGATTTCACTCAATACTTCACTCAATGATTTTGAATATGGGGTTTTACTAATAAATGTTTTTTTTTCATACTGTTCGTCAAAGATCAGCATTTAGCGGAGTTGTTCGCCTACCTCAAAGAAATCCGTTACATGCGCGTACCAGATTTAGATCTACTTACTACGGTCTAGAGTCTAGACCATTTTAATCAGCCTCTAAATGCAGAAAATCTTTTATAAAAAGAAATAATTGTATTGTGAACATTCGGGGTGGACAAATAGCAACACGTGGGCCACATTTGAGCCTTTAAGATTTTTTTTGTAACCCACTAAGACATTCAGAAATATCTGGCTTGAAATGAATTCTTTTCGCTGTGCATAAAATCATTCGCCAGAGCTAGGTATATTTGAAAGGCAAGCAGGAGAAGACAATTTTTAACATTTCCCTTTAATATGATAACAGAAAATACCTGAAAGTATTTCTGCTAAGATTAGGAATCATCTGTAAAGTTCGGAGGACGAGATCACAAGAATATTTTAGGACTTTGAACTTAAATTCAAACGCTCTCTTATCCCATCACTGCTGATACAGGCGTAGTAACGGGGAGTTGTAGCTTGAACTTACAGACATGCAGTCGAATCACTCTGTGAAATGAATATTTAATACTGTGTCATTAGTCGACTTTCACAAACCTTTGTTTGCTGAAAAAGTTCCATACATGAAGTTATTTGATGCTTCTATATTCTCTATACTTGGGTCTACGTGAATTTGTGAGTAAAGTGTTCTTGCTTAAACAAGAAAATAAGAGTAAATATAGATGTTCTCTGACAGACATCAACTTGCAAGTTGTGAGGATAATCTTTATGAACAACATCATACCTGATTTCAAGAAAAGTTGTAGAAAATTACGACAGGGTACATTTATTTCATTAAACTGAATTTAAAATTAAATGTGCTTGCATCTCTAAATGATATGAAATTAGCACAAAAACTACATTGAACAAGACTGCGATTATTTTATTTAATTTATGTTATTGATTTTATGGTACAATTTATATCATTTTTGAAATGAAAAGTTAACTAATGAATGTAATGATTTTTTAAAGATAAAGCCAACCGTTAGCCTCTGCTTCCACAAAGTGGCCCTCAGGCCCAAACATTTCCCACCCTAAAATAAAATTCTAAAATTCTAATAATTTTCTAAATCAGTTTAGACGAAGTTTGGCACCGTAACAATACAGAATGCATCTGATGTACATCACAGCTGTGTACCTTATTTTATTCTGGGTGAATAATAATATATTTATGCATTTCATATGATTCTGAATTTGTTTAGGTTTTCTGTAATTATATATCATAATTCAATCTCAGATTTATGCATTAAGATTCATACTTTGAATATAAATTCAAATTTTAGCGAATTGTATCAATAAGGGTGTTGAAAGGCTTTTGAAACTTCATTCACATAATTTGTATATTAAGGCTTTTGGCCTTAATTCAAGATAGTACCGGGAGTCTTAAACGCTCGCGTATATTGATGACTCTTGAATTTATTACACAAAATCGAAAGCAATTATTTTTATGCTGCTGCTGAAAAACGATTCAAACAAAATGCAGAAAAACTTTTGAGCTTACACTTACAACAGATGTTCAAAATGTCCACCTCTTTCAAGGAGGCACAGCTGATCTCATTTGAGTATAGTTTGAGAAAAGCGATTCACAATGCTGAGAGTAATTCTTTTTGTATCCGTTGAATAATGGCAGTTTTTCGATCATCTAATGTTTGGGGATTATTTTTATAAACGGTTTTCGAAAACTGGGCACAAAAGAAGTCAAGAAATACTCAGATCAGGAGA
Organism: Nephila pilipes; assembly: GCA_019974015.1. NCBI lineage: Eukaryota > Metazoa > Arthropoda > Arachnida > Araneae > Nephilidae > Nephila > Nephila pilipes. Next base: position 159,159 of record BMAW01110933.1, on the reverse strand, counting down.
GAGAGGATCTTAATCCAAAGAAGACGGCACAATATTTCATACGAATAATGAAAATATGGGCCATGTTTCAAATTTGTTTTTATAATTGACTCATCTCAAAAAAATCCTTCAAAACCTCGTTCCCCTAGTCTTAGAATCCCTGTCTTATTTTCCGTAAAATTGCTTAAGAAATGAAGTTTATTTCAATAATTCCCAAACTGCAAATGATATGAAACTTTTCATTAATCAAGAAATACAGGAAGTCATTTCCTGCATTTTGAATCGGGTTTTTTAATATGAGCAAGCGAGCTGAACTTGTCTCCAAGAAAGGGAAGACATTTTGAAAATTTATTATAAAATCTTCAAAAAATTTCCCTACTTTATGATACCTTTTCACCATTAACATAAATGTAGTGTATAGCTACTGATGGCGATGAGTTATAGTGCTTGTCACAATTATTTTGCACATAACAATGTTTACTGTCTGTAAGGACACAGGGTACTGAAGACAGAAGGTGTTCTCTGAGAAAGCTCTGATTTTGGTATGACGCTCAGCGCTTTGTTTGGAAACCTTCCAGAGAGAAAGTGTTATACAATTATTTCGGACTATAACGCAACGTACTACGCCATTTGTTGAAAACCTTCTTCTGTGAAGGTACTGTGTAAAAGCCATTTTGATAATAGCTCAACGTACTGCTCTCTTATGTGAAAACCATCCAGAAAGAAATTGTTATGTAGACATCTCTAATTGTAGCGCAACGGTTTGCATTTCTGATGAATGTTTTGTTTTCTTGTTGTAATTAATTGTAAATACATATATATTATAAAGGAATACTGGTGCATTATTCTATGTTTAAAGAAGTGAAAAGAACAAATTTGTTTTCAAGTTTGTTGTTTATGAGTCATAAATTCCTGAATCCTCAGTGTGGGAACTTTTAAGGCTCCCACTAGTAAATGCTTTGATATTGTGTTGTTAGGAAAGGAACTATTTTATTAACACAATTATGTAAAATTATTCATTTTTATTAATATTTAAGCCCTTGTCAACGACAGAATGTGGAGATTGAATCAAAATTTATTAAAATGTGAACACAATGCATACTCACTATGGATTTCCTCTTTTCATACTTCGAAAACTTAAGACTTCACACTTAGAAAGCTTGGAAGTGGAATTGAATAAAAAAGCAACCACAATATAAATACTTTCTTCGCATACGTAATGCCCAGTTAACATATTAGAAAGCGCCTTTGTTGATGCTTTCATGGAAAACGATTCAGAATAAACAGTCACTGATTATTTAAATGTCACATTGTAAAATAGAAAGGAAAAGAAAAATTTGAAAGGGTTTGTGACGATGCTTGAGGAAATATTCGTTATAAACATCACATCAGAAGAAAACATGGTTGAAAATAGTAAGACATTTTTTTTTTTAAACTTCGCATTTCTTAACATCTATTTCTTATATTACATACAGTATTACTTTATTCTAATACTGTTATTTAACTAATAATTTTATCATTTAGATAGGGGGGATATTTCATTTGAAAACCACATTTGGCTTCAAATAATTTAAAATTTCAAGATTTACCGTCGTATTCACTGGTAACTGGACTGGGAGTCAAGGAAGGAAACCGGGGGTTTTATTGTAATACCTTCAGAAAGATTCTATTCTTTCTTCAGAATTGTTATATGAAAATTATTTTCTAAACTGTTAAATGAGTAATTATTTGTGTATGTTGCAGACTATTCGTAATATTACATTTTAATAATATATTTAGTGATTTTCTTCGTGACATTAATTCTTGAAAAGATATAAGATCCAATAACTCTTTGAAGAATTATTATATATCAGGGTTAAATATTTACATGTATGTAAATATTCGTGTGGGTGTTTCATCACATTGTGGAAAATTCAGATCATTGCATGTGTGCCTCTCCATATTTTGCAGAATTCAACAAAAGTAACAATCCTTTAGATAATTTTTTATTTTAGTTTTATCTAAAATTTGAATAAAGGTAAACTATGTTTAATACTTTTTGTTGTAAAACACCATATTATTCAAAAAGCAGTGTTGTGAAAATTTAAGATTTTCGGGCCACTTTGCAACACTCTTTGTATAAATAACTATGCAAAATGGTGCACGAGAAGAATTCTATTTCTTTTTCATTCCATAAATATAATATATATATATAATGTATATATTAAACCTCTTTGTCTTAAAATATTTGTTTATATTTAAGATATTAAGGTTTTACTATTTTCAAAGAATATTTGTACATCAATTTTTTCTCCCAATGATACTATACGGCGATGATAAAGTAAGAAATTATGCTTATGGAATAAAATGTTGGTAAAAATAGATTTTTTGCAAATTATTCTTAATGAAATGAAGTAAATTTCATATGCTTTGAGACAAAAGTAAGATATTTCAGAATATACTTTTCTTAAAGAGGACATGACTTTAATTTAAACTCAAACTTAATGTGTATTTTAGAAACGAATGTTAAAAAAATGTAACTATTTGATCCTGGATATTCAAATTTTATTCCATGCCATGAACTCCAACATTCCTTAATACAAAATAAATAATAATATCTTTTGTATTCGATACATGGCACAAACACTATGTTCATGTATAGATCATTAAATTGTAAAAACACTTATAAATGTTCACCATAAGATAAAGTCGAGCATAATATCCAGCTTTTCTGTTCGATAGGTGAAACACTTTTATTTATAATCTAATTGATGACATTCATTCATTAAAATCCCGAGCTAAATATTTATTATTCAATGGATAATTTAGATATAATACAAAAGATCTTGATGTTTGTATAATGTTTATTTACACAATTTAACAACTTTAAGTAAATGAAAAAAATATTATTCATGTTAAGAAGTACATGAATAATAATTTTTTTAAAAAATATGCTCTTGGTGAGATGAATTGCTAAGTAAAACTGAGATTCTGATGTTAGCGGGAAGAAACAAAAATCACTTTTTCACGACAAGCATTATAGCAGATTGTAAAGCAGTATTCAAGATTTATAAAATGTAAATCTTTTATTTCTCAAAATTATGTTTATTTTCCTTATGGTATCATTTCCATTAAGAATACAGTTCTAAAAATTATATATATATTTATAAATCATATTTATTATCAATAACATAAGTTTCGGCATGTGCTTGATTTTCACAGTCAGAACTTCAATTTCTAATCTACATTTTATACTAAAACATATAAGTAAAAATTATATTTGATTTAAAAATATTACTTTATGTAAGAAATAGAAAAGGAATTGGAGAATCTTAATGCTAGAAAAATATTGAGTTTTAAATAGTATTTGGAATATTTACAGTTTAACATCTTTTTCAGGTAGCATAGAATGAAGAATACATTTACTTCAATACTGCTGATTCCTTTTTAAAAGACAACAATCAACTTATGATTGAAATGATTTTTGTATGCAAAACAAGTAAAAAAGAACCATAATTCAAAGTACAAAATTACAACTCTTTGAATCATGAATCGGTATATGAATTTTACAACATAATTATGTATGTGAGAAATAAAAAGAGTTTATACATAAAGGATTATATAATTCAGAAATAGTAAGTTTTGATTTAACTATTCGCATTTATTTTCAGATGGCTTAAAATAATTATAATGCATGAATAAATACGGAGGCATTTATTTTTACATGTTAAAATAAACCGATAATTTAATGCTGTATAACAATATTTAAGAAACAAAAATCTTCTATTTTGAAATACAAAATTAGTTTAATCAAAATATAAAGGGGTGAAAACGACTCAATAATTGTTAACAGTTAAAAAGTGTATATTTTAGAGCAAAAAATATTTTTAAACTTATATCACAAGTATGCAAACAAACGCCAGAAGTATCGATTGGTTTAGCTAAACGAATTATATTTTAACAACGCAATTAAACGAGAATTAAATGAATGATACATAAATTATTTCTTGCCTAAATTTTTTTGAATAATGTAAGAAATATGATAATAACAAGTACATTAATAGAAATGAAGTTGATGTTTGGTTTGGTTTTATTAAATCGCACTTGAAGCAACATGGTTTGAAGTTGGGTACAAATATATTCAGTTAACATGTAAACAAATGATGTCGAGATCACGTGTTTTATTTTGACCAATGAGATTCAATCAGTAACTCGCAACTTGAGAAACTCGCAATTGAGTAATCAGAGAATGGTGAATTTACGTTTAAACCAGCTGTTTACTTTTTGTTAACCTCAGTTTCTTAACTCTAGGTTGGATAGTCCGATCCAGTTAACTGTGAATACAGCGGTGAGGATTTAGTTTTTGAATATTATTGGCATCCGTAGTTTTTAAAGTTTTAAATATTATGCGCAGAAATATTTTCCGTATAAAAATTTTCCAAGTCTTTTCAGTTTTTTCTAATTACTCTAAACAATTGTGTATTATACTGGAACATGTGTAATAAGTAACCTACGTTTTCTTTATAGACGTATAGACGTGAATTGAAATGTTTGCCCTATAGTTATTATTATTTATTGTTACCAATTTGTTACTCAGCTGAACATAAGAAATAGTTATTCTTCTGATTTCAAAGTTAATATTTACTATTATCCGGATTTCTTAAACTAGAATTTTTTTTAGTTATTTATTATTGATACAGTATTTATTTATTATTAAAAAATTGGTATTATTCATTATAATTTGTAATCATGTGAGCACTATAATATTTTTATTCTGAAGTCTTAAAACTGGGTTGATTGTTTTTTTTTAAAAAAAGTTAAATTTTTTTATGGCAAATTTTTTGAAGAATTAAAAAAAAATTACAATTTTATTTTTTCTAATAAATCATTCGAAAGAAATATTTGTGAATTGTTTTAGATGTAATAACTGGAATTATAATTATGTTATAAGAATTCTAAAAAAAAATTATATTGCTATAAAAACTGTGTTGTCAGCAATCTGTAACCTCTTTTTGCCATCATCTGATACAAATCACAGAGTCTCTGTACATAATTTACAGCTTTGTAAAATTTGAAAAGTTTACATAAAAACATTTTGGTGAGACAAGAAAACTGTGCCAAAAAAGAGTAATTACACCGGTCAAAGGTTCATTTCTAGAAATCATTGAAAATGTTTCCATGATACTTGATAATTCGATATTTACTTTCAGTTCTGTCTCTTTATAAATTGGCCGTGGTATTCTGCAGGTCAAGGTCTCGTACTCGCTGCCGGCGGCGCTTCCATTGAGTCTTGATGCTACTAAAGATCCCCTCCATGCAGTGACGCTGATGTACGTTAAAGCTTTCGAGTCTCCAAGACATCACATTAGCATAATGTGGAAGTTTGGAACGGTAGGTGACGTCTCAAATGTGGTCTTCCTTACTTGACAGAGTATGAAAACTAAGAAGTCAGTTGCCAATATGAACTCCATGTTGCTACTAAGTGAGACATTAAAGAACAGTCAACAAAATCTATCTATTAAAAATTCGTCTCACTTTTCACAAGCACTTAATTCTGTATAATTAATGTAATCTGTATATATTTTTCTTTAAAAATAATCAAACTTACAAAAAAAAAAAAAGAGAAATTTCTGAGTAAAAGTTTTTTTTTTTTAAAAAAAAAATATCAGATGACAGAAGAAATTCTCAAGAAAAGACACAATAAACTGAGACCACGTTCTATTGAAAACTGAAAGGAATTTCTTATAAATAATGTATAAAGCTCATCTATTTTGGCGAAAACAAATTAATTCTCAAATTCATAAGACAGCAACTCTTTCTGCAAAACAGCTTTTAGTCGTTCAGTTAAATTATATTCCCCTCTTTACGAATGGACCTTTTACAAATTCAATATGATCATCTTCTATTTGTCAACAAAATCTTTTATTTTACTTCAATATGATTCGGCTAGATGGCATTTTGCCATATCGAATAGACATATTGTAAGACATTTTCTTCAATATGAAAATTGCATCCAAATATCAGTCCGCCCCGCAGAATGAAAACATTCTTTTGAATTGAACAAACATTTCATGTTGGCTAAATGTTACCAGTCATTTAATGCAATATGACATCATTTTAGAAAACATTAAAGGAACGCGTAAGAATTAGTTCAAACTATTTGCATGATATCTATGTTCTATTGTATGAATCTGTTGATGTATAATTTTAGCTATATGTGTCGGAATTTTGTTGCATACTACAACACGAAATACAGACAGACAATTATAGTAAAATTGCCTCTCCTCTTTATAAACGGACTTAGAAGAATTCCGATGTGATTTGCTTATTATCCTGTGTATAAAAATTAAGAAACCGGAATGACGTAAAAATATCCTCGAGAAAAGAAAAAATAATTGTAAATATATATATATATATATATATATTAAATTAAATTGGCTTTGCTAATTTCTTTTTAACATGTGCTGATGTTTTTTTCTTCTGTTAATGCCTCTAAAAAGTAGAATTATTCAAAATACATATTAATTAGCGTAAAGTAAGTGTGCTTCTGATCCCCTGTCTCCCCAGAAGCAATTTCTATCGAGAAAAGAAAATACCTTCCCAAAACTCCTAATGCTCACACAAATTTATTTTCACAAAATAAATCTTAAGTGGAAATAAGTTGCCAATGTTAATAAGAAAAAGAATAAAAACAGACGATTATGCCATAACAATCAATAATTAAATTAAATACTAAAATGAGAGCAGACGATAAATTATTGAAGTAGGCAATAACATTCTCTTCGGATATTGAAATAAAAGCGGACGATATAATATTAAATATATCTCAACAATATAAATATACCTTAAGAGCAAATTAAATGTAATAATTATAATCCTAATGTATTATACTTTCAATCTTTTGTGAGCCTAACACCATGTGTCCTTTATTTTATACCCACGTATTTTTGTTGATGCCATTTCCTCATTGGAACAACATGTTAGCGCGAGTAAAAAAATTCTGAAAGACATTTTTGGTACAGGTTTTTCAAATGGCCGAAAAAGCGTGATCTTATACCAACACGTAACTGTTGAAATTCTTAATGCAGCATGCCCCCCCCCCCCACCGAAACACAGCTTATGGTTGAACGATAAAATTATACTCTCCTACTTACAAATAGACTTCATAAAATTTTGATATGACCCACTTCTGATCATCAACAAATGCTTTCATTTTTCTGCAATACGATTTGGAGAGTTGGCATTTTGCCACATTGAATAGACATAAAATTTTTTTAGACATATCCTTCAATATAAAAATGACTTTTAAATATTATTCTGTGCTTCCGTAATGGAAACATTGTTTCTGAATTTGTTTCATCCACAAACATTTCATGCTAACTAAATGTTATGAGTCACTTAATGCGATACGGCATCTGCTTGAAAGACATTAAAAGAACGCTTAGAAATTATGCCTAGCTTTCTTTATTAATTCTCTTTCTGTAATAATAAGGTTGCACTTTCGAAATGGATTTATTGATCCATACTTTGGTTATCCGGGTTGAGAATTGAAATTGAGAGTAAATGAAAATTAATAAGAAATTTTTAAAAATATAGCAATCACAATACATAAGATGTAAAGGCATGACAAAGTTGCAATGGGCTTTTGCGTGCCTTTGCCTTTAATTAACCTACTGCATCACGTGATTTGAATTGAGAACCTCGCCTTGTGAAATACCTGCGATTTATGTAACTTATCATTACTGGTCCAAGCAATCCAAATGTAGTAAAAGAGATGGAGAGGTTAGAGATATTAGAAAGATGTAAGGGGAGATAATGGAATTAGTGAGATTGTTGAGCTCAATATATATATATTTACGGGTGCGAATAACCTTCTATGAGTTCATACCTTATTCAGATCCAGTCACCAGAAGTCTATTAGACTCGAACCAGTCTTTAAAACTTCACTATTTGTTGTTATTATGATTTCTCAGTTATATGAGGGTAGTTCAATAAGTTTTTAGAAATTCTAAGAAACGGAACTCGCGGACTCGAAAATTGTTTGTTTTTACTCTGGTGTGCAAAACTTAAACAACATGTGTTTTTTTGCCATAACTCTAAGAGAAATCACCTGGGAGACATGAAATTCGGAATTGAGATACAGCATTTTGTACTTAAAAAATGGTGAACGCATAGTTTCGCAAAAATGAATGCAATACATATAGTATGGAGTAAAACTAAAAAGGCTTTATTGAACTCATAGTATCATTACATATGATTGTCTGTCCAAGAGGAAGAACAACAAGTATGGGATATGGCCTCTCCTTACTAAAATGGTTGCTTCGCATCATCTCTCCATACTCAACACCAGATTGTCCAACAGTTTTTGAGGTAAGAGTGCCCATTCCTCAATCAGCAGCCGTTACTGTTGTTGGGTGTTCCCCGGAGGGTGTAATCGTGCCGTAAGGCATCTCCCTAAGGCATCTCACACATGTTCTATGGGCTTTGATTCGGGGGAGAACACTGGCCAATCCATTCGCGTAATGGCTTCACTTTTCAGTAGCTGTTGAACATCTGCACGCCTCGCATTGTCATTAATAAAAATGAAGTCTAATCCTATAGCACCTCGGAACAGATGCACATGGGGAAGGATCATCTCCTTGCAATAGCCATCTCCGGTTACAGAACCTCTGTCTCTCTGTTTAATATCAATAAATATGTTAAAGTTATTTTAATCTAATAAATATGTGATTTTTATCTTTGATATGTAATTTTAAAATCCATTTACCAATAAAATCTCTTAAAAGCGATGAATGGAATATATATATTAAAAAAGAAATAACTGTATTTCCCTGATAATGAATGATAAAATCAAATATATTATTTACCACGCGACAGAGAAGTTAATATTATATTACAATTGCAGCTATTTGTAACTAGAAAATATTGTGGTTTATTATACATTCGATAAGACAAATATGCATTATGATTAAATACGAATTTGGATTGAATAAATGTGTGCCATTGTTAAGTATAAATTATGATTAACCTTAAGTTATGGTTAAATAAATTTGAATTATGATTAACCTTAAATTATGGTTAAATAAATTTGAATTATGATTAAATATAAATTACGGCTTAGTATAAAAATATATTACGATTAAATAAATAAGATTTATGATTAAATATTAATTAAGTCTAAATAAATATATGCATCAGGACTAAATATAAGTTTTGTGACACATATTTTATCGTGACTAAATATAAGGTTTTTTTTATATTTAAATAAATATACATTAGCACTAAATAGATTTTAATTATAATGAAATAAATAAGCATTATGAATAAATAGAAATTAAATATGATTAAATAAAGGCACAAGAATTATCATTAAATACAATTATTTAAGACATATTATGCCGAAATTGAAAAGCATTTATGCGCAAATGAGAGTTTTCCAATCATTTCGCTTGATTCAATACTTTCCAAAATAGTACTAAAAATGAATTGTTTAACACATATTTTTGCCTAAAATATTCTTAAAGAATGAAATATACTTAACTTACATTTGTTTTACAAGCAACTACTTTGTATAATTGCAACACATATCGATGCATACAATATTTGTTATACTTGAAGCAATTAAAATCTATATTTATTTCATCTAGATTATTGCGTTTAATTTTGAATATAATATGTGCCATAATCATTACTTTATGAAATTTTAAGATATCACCAGTAATTAACTCAGAGTAATGTATCTTATACAATCGTAATTGTGATAAGGTCCAGATCCAACTAGAGTGCAGTGGACATCGAACTATCCACTAGTTGCCTTTCATTAAATTTAAGAGTAGAATGATCCCATCGGTTCCCATGGCAACTGTTGATAAGAAGAGCATGGTAGCTACGATTTAGCCCCATGATTACACATGCATTATATTCCGTTATTCCTGCTTTTCATTGACTACGGTGAATGCATTCATGTATGTCATATTTTCCTAGACCTATTAACTGAATTTCGGCTTTTATTACAGGCATATTTTATCTCAGAAGTTCACTATTTATTCTTGTATATTAAGTACGCAAATTTATTTCGAACTGGATTGGTGCAGTGTTATTTTGACCAGGGTCAATATTCTGGTTGCTTGCATCATAAGTCAGAAAAATATTTAAATTGAATCCTTTTAACGGAATATAGAATTTAAATTTTTTTAATTTTTCGAAATTCTTGATCGATTAATTGAAACGTTTCTCGATATTTATTGACTTTAGACAGCAGAAATATCAGTTTTTGAGGTTGTTAACATATTTTCTAACTACACTGGAGGTTTTTTAAGGCTAGAAGCATAGGCGTATCTTAATGATTCTTTCACGTTGACAATTTTATAATGAAGATTTGCGATTCATTGAAATTGAAGATTCGCTAATGTTATTTTGGAGGGGAAATAAAAAAAAAAATAAACGGAAAAGTCTGTAAAGAAGGTAAAATTCTATTTTAGTGGAAATTTATTTTGGAGCAGTAATTTCTCACATACACACATAAATAGATTAAATGTTTATATCCTGATGTGCAATAACATAATCCTAATTACGAAACACGTGATATTATGAATTTGCTTATTTGACGACTTTTGGTTTATAGATCTGTCATGCTTATTACTTCGTACCACATGACAAAAATGATCAAAATAAAATTTGTTGGTATTTACAAATTAGTTTTCTTTTTATTTAAAATTTATCTCGTGTAATAGACCGTTCAACAAACAGGCAAAGTGACCTCTACAAACACTTCTACTAGTTTTGATCATCATAAATGAGTTTTTTATAAGCACGTGTCACACATAAAATCCTTATTCTTATAAGAGTTATATAGAGGTGATTATAATGATGGATTTTCCTGAAACATTTTAAGCATGCCTTATAGGTATTGGATCTTACGAATTCGGGGGACAGTGCACGTGTTGATTATCCTCTTCCTCTAAAAATAGTTTCTTTAAATTTAGTTTGATGATGTCTGAAATTATTGCCCATAAAAAGGATATTGGAATCAACTCCCCATCTAAAATATTCTGATTCAAGCTTTCCAATCATAAGTTGTAGGACTAATTATATACAACGCATAGAACCCGCATCAAATACATGTTTCAACATGCAGTTGTCCAACATGATGGAACTCCAAACAAGGATTTTATGATCAATAAAATGGTTGATTTTCCTTACATTTTAAAGATTATGCTTGCTCCAGGTTTCTTTTAAATTAAGAGTAGTTCGAGAATTATTTCGTTAAATGAATTTCGACTCATCATTGAATAGAAACCAATACTATTTTTGATGGAATTAAAATTATTTAGTTTCTTTTCACGACAGACAGGTTGCATTAAGAGACATGTGATGGTATTTATTTTGACTGAAGAGCTTTTTCATCTAGAATCTGCATACACTTTCTCTTGAATTTCTTAATCCAAATGAAGCAGGAAAATCTTGAGAGAGCTGTCTACTTCCTCTATGCATATAATTACGCATTTGTTACCGGGAAACGATTCTGCGCAAGTTGCGCTTATTAGGTCGCACCAGGCGGGTATGCTATTAACAATATCTACTGTTAGCAATCGATGCTACATTTGCATACCATTTTTGGCGCGATTTGTTATCAGTAAAGGACCAGCTCTGGTAGTTAACCAGCTTAAGGCCCTGAATTTTAATGAATCTTTTAAATAATTGAGAGGAAATATAAACTTTAAAATCAGACATTCTTGTGATATTACTTTCAATAAGCGCAAGCCTGAATTTCAAAATTGCTAAGGCTGAAGTATTCACATGTTTGCGTTATATTGTGAAACATTCCAAAATATTTTAATAATAAGTGATTACTAATATTATATTCACCATACTTCAAGGTAAAAATAGTAAAATATAGTAAGAGACTTTCAGCATTATTGGTAGCTATTTCCGTATCTGTACAATTTTCGTACATACAATTTATTCTATATGGTAATCTAAATTATATTAATACTTCCTTTAATTAGTACAGTATTGATTTACTCTCTGATCTTTACATTGTTAACAAACATTTTGTTCCTTGCGCAGTGAATGTATATATTCTGTTCTTTTTACAGTTACACAGTCGGCAGTGGACGCATGAGTAGACCTAAAACGTGTGTAATATCTTAAGAAACTTTATGAATCTAACGTCTCTCTATAACTTCCTTCTCCTATTATTACTAATCTTATTTCGATTAACACAATATCATAATTTCAAATGAATAGGGAGTTCAAAATGAGAGCTTATTTAGAAAAACATGAGATTACGCAATCAAATGAATAGTGTAAAAAATGATAGCAAAATTATTTTTTTCAAGTTTTTGATCTTTAAAGTTCATTCTCATCCTACCCTCTCCGTGGCAATTAATCCAGTCCAATACTTGTATGTATTAACGTTTTAAATAATAAAATTATATATCTTTTTACCGAAATTCCGGTGTTTGAGTCCTTAAAAGATATGATGGCTCGAGTTCTTAACTCTAAGAAGAACTTTTCTAGTTATGTTTCGGAAACATCTGAAACTTGACATAAATATCACTATTCTTTTGTTTATAATTTCAGCACCCCTTTCTTCTGCTAACTAATGTTCTAGTAACTCAGTAATAAAATCTCCCTTGCTTATATATGCATATCGTGTACTCTATTCATTTCACTTCACTAAATCCAGGTCATCTACATTAGCTACATTTCCCTCACTGGAAAACATTTTGAATTAAAATAACATCTTAAAAATCCTACAGAATTGTAGTTGAAGGGAAAACCACATTACAGCTTACATCATATGATTTATTCAAACTTTTACTGTTGTTGACAATCAGATAAATTACACTCGGTGATTAATTAAAAATAAATACTAGCGTCGTATTGGTGGAGGGGAATTTCTTGTTATTTATTGTCCATGTCAAAAACCTTATTTTATCCCTAGAAGATCACTAACTACCCTTTCTTGTATTAAACTTATCGCCAGTAAAGTCTAGTGACACAAAAAAGTAAATTTTAAAAACATTTCAACAGAATCGCATGATTGGGAAGAAAAATGGTGCAACGTGCAATTTTGGACAAAAAGGAATTTCTATTTTTATTGCAATATTTGTAGAAATAGCCACAAATTTAATTTTTTTTCCAAAATTGAAGAAGGGAATACATATACAAACACTTTCAAGTTTATTATGGTTAATTGTTTTTCAAAATTTATGTCATCCAATTAGTATATGTCTGATAAAAAACATTGATCAATTACTGAAGTTTGCATCACAATTACACATTCTAAATATTTCAAAACTCTTGTCTCCTTTGAATCCGGTAAACCAGAAAGAACAGCAGTTAGATATGTATAATAGCAAGTTTATCATGAATGTTGCATAATATTTGTCCTTTTTCTCCACCCTGTTGGGAAAAATTGAATTGTAAAGAAATCGTATGGAGATTTTTATATCGTCATAAAATATTTATACATAAGATAATACCTAATAATAATTTATTATTCAACAATTAAAATAGTTTATTTATCACAATAAATCAATTATTTTTCCCAAAACATATTATTTTTCCTTCATTAATTAACTCTACTTCCATCTTTCAGTCTAACTAAATAGTCAATAATTACAAAACTCCAACTGAAGATACGTAAGAACAGGACAAAACACTTTACCACAGAGTATGTAAAGTCGCACTATCTCAAATCCCTCTTATCTTGGTCAATCCTAGTTTATAACATCATAATAAATTCTTAGCTTACCTAATCAATCGTTCTGATTCAAACACTTCTCAATAACAGCTGATTCTTATCTTAGTGCTTTAATTAGGAAGGAATCACTCCAATTCAAATTATTAATTTTGATGTTTCAATCCAATTTTACAACTACCTATCAGCCTGTCGTAACTTCTATCTTTCTCCCTTCCATTTCCTTCTAATTTTTTTCACTAATAAATCCCTATATCCAATTTATTTCACAACACTTCTTTTATCTACATCTAATTTACCTAATCACGTTTCATTTTAGTAGGCAAGGAGTTGCAATTTTATGTAATTTAATTTACCAAAACGTCCTCGAGGTTAGTGAAGAGAAAATTGGCCATAGCTCAACGTCACAGCCTTATGTCTGTATGGATAACTGACAGAGCAAATCCGAAGTTTTAATGTGAAAAATAGGTTAAATGTAGTAAATCAACGGATTTGCTTAACTGGGTTGGCTAAACAATGTAATTGGAGTGCACATAACACTGAGTGAATATGAAATCAGATCAAAAGACTCATGAAATATGAGGCAGGAGTAAATGCATTGATTTGAATTTCATCTTATTGTTAATGAAGAATTTATTTTGCAGTTAGAATAATTTATTTATTTATTATTAACAATTAGTTTTTGTTATTAAATCAGTTCAACACTAGGCAAATATTCTTTGAATCTCTTATTAATTCATTAACAAATCAGTAATCCTCTGACGTTAAATTCACGTAGTCTGGAGCACGGAGCGTTGCTTGAGACCGAATCTTGATATTCAGTGATGTTACTTTGGAGAGGTCAAAATTTAAACTTATTGAGGAGAGAGTTCAGAGTGATAGTTTTGTTAATGCGAGAACTGGATGGTAAGAGTGTTCTCATTGGTTGGCGGTGATGAATGTCAAGAGGTGGTTGTAGTTCCTGGATTAGGAGTTTAAGACCTGCTATGAAAAGGCGAATTTCTATTTGTTGTTGGGGGTAACTTCTTAGACTACAATTTTGGCTTCCAGAATGGAAAATATAGAATGTATATGTAAGGTGCGTGGAGTTTGTCAGTCAGGAAATTACTAGGCAGAGAGAATTGGAAAATTTATAATAAAGAGAAAAATCAGAATAAAATTAGAGAATTTATTTTGAATAAAAGTGAGATATTTAAAGAAAATATAGAGGATGTATAGAAATTTGAGATAATTTGTCCGAGTCTTTTGATATTATATGTGATAAGATAATTTCTAGGTTTTTACTATTGATGTTGTCAATATTTTCAAGAGACTTAGACATCTTTATAGAATACGTTTTTTTTCTGAAAGTTATGATTAGTTAATTTACATCACATATATTGTTCTATCTGGAAAATACAAAAGGTCTTAATACTTTTTAAATCAAAAAGTCATTAATACAGAATAAAAATTAGCAAAATTAGTTCCATATCATTTGTTGGAAATGACGAATTATCATTATTTTCTTAAAAACTTATGTAATGTAATATATTTGTTAGGATACAACCGTTTGCTATTTTATATTAACTTTTTTTGAAATTGTAAAATGTAAAATTGTAATTTCGAATTAGTAATGTTTGAGTTCTGTCTCGCACTAGTAGTATGATGTAATTAATAGAGAGAACAGACAGGTTTTCTATCTTGACTGTTAATTTGTCTGAACTGAGAGAATGCTCTATATTTTGAGTAGTACTTTTTTTCCTTAATCGGCTGATCTACGGAAGCATATATTCTGAGAAGAATTTTGAGTGATTGATCTTCGGAAACACGCGCCTTATGCTTAATAGTCTCTCATATTATTATTTAAATAATGAAAATTTTCTAAAGGTAAAAGATTCTGGAGCAGTTAAGGGGTCTTGGTACTCGGAACAATTTTCTCTTCTCACGCAATTAAAATTATGTTTTAGAGTGTCATATAGTATCACTATTAAAAATGTTTTCAGAGGAAATTTTGAGTGTATTGTTGATGTAATTTCAAAAATTTAAGTTAATTTTTTTTTTTTGAAAGTTTCAAAGTCTTACTCTTCTTGTACTTATTAATATTTTTATTTGAGTATTTTTTTAAAAAAATTTCAATATGGCGTTTAAACAATTTTAGAATCAATATTACAATGACTTTACAAGTTTTTAGAGAGAAAAAAAATAAAATGCTGATACTCATGCTAAAATTAAGCAAAAACCCCAATATCCCATAATTTTAAATTTTTTTAACGAAAAGTATTCATTTTATAGTAAAATGTATCACTAATTTTATGACATACATCATATGTTACACATAGGGAAAAATTATAGTTATGAGTGAATTTTTGTGGAAAGGGCAGCATTTTAAAAACATGAATATATTAAAAAGCACAAACCGGGAAAACCCTTTTAAATTTTTCTCTCTAAAATATAGTTCTTATGTTTCAATTACCTTTCAATACCATGTCAAGTTAAAAAAATAAAACTATTTTTTAAAATTTTTCTGCTTCAAAATATGTCAAAAATGTTATATTTGTATGAAAATATATGAAGAATAAGAACATAAATAATGAAATTATTAACGTAAGACATAATTAGAATTAACTCGGTAAATACCCTGCGAAACAATTTCGAGATATCAGCAAATCACCTTAATGAAAATTTAAATCACTAAAAAGAATGAATAGCTCAGAAGCAGTTATGATTAAAACAAATCAAATAAGTTTTTGAAGTGTTTTTAATTAAAAGAAAAGTAGCATAAAAGTAGCAAAAAAAAAGGGGGCACTTGATCAAATCTAAAATTCTTCTATTTACATTTCTCGATTTTACATCTTCCAACTTATAGTTTTCATACAATCAAAAGTAAAATATCAATGGAAAGATTATAATTCAGAGAATATATTTAAAAAAAATAGATGCTTTGATGATTTTTAAAGTACAGAATTTCTAATATATAACATTTTATTAAGAATTTTCTAGCCCTCTTTTCAATATATAAATAGAACGTACTACACTGAACATGACGTCTATTTTTTTTTTTTTTTTTGTAACCATGTTTTTATTGCTACCAACAGAGTTGAATATATGATGCCTTCTCCTCGTGCCTACGACTCACTCTCATAAAACAAATCGAGACACGACATTGTATTGCAGTGGAGGTCAAGAAATAGGACCCAAGGGAACGATACATTTTCTACTATATGTACTTGTGGATAGCTATATATATAGTTCGTACTGTATATTAAAGAGAGAGATCCATTGCACAAAAAGAAATAAACTAACATCTCACAGATATTTATAGAAAAGTAAAACCATTTGGAAAATTGTAATCGATCTCTTTTATTTGTATTTGGGAATCAATAATTTTTTAAAATTTAAAATCTTTTTTTTTAACATTACTAACTAGTTGTTTTGAGAAAACGGCGTTAACAAAAATGCTTGGACATAAAATAAGGGATGCATGAGGTTCAAAAGATTGACATATTAATTACATGTAATTTTCTCTGGCTATATTTGCATTAATAATGTATATTTAATTTAATATTTTATCATCTGCTTTCATTTTAATATCAGAACAAAATATTAATACTGTTTAGTTTAATAGTTTATCGTTTACTACTATTTTTTAATATTTAATTTAACAATTGATTTTTATGGTAGAATTGTGTTTTGATTATTTTTTGTTGTTAAGAATGGCGATGTATTTTGTCTTTAGAATGTTTTACTTGTGAAAAAAATTGTTTCAGGGATTTAAAGTAGTTATTTTTTTCTTGATAGAAATTTCTTCTGTGGAGCGTCATTAATATTCATTTTGAACAAATCTGCATTTTAAAAGCTTAACAGGAAAGGAAAAAAAAAAAAAAAAAACCGTTAGTACATATTAAACGAAATTAGCAAAGTTGATTCCATTTCTTAAAATTTGTTTCTCTTACATTCTGGAACTTTTTGAAACAAATAAACATAAATTAAATGCTATAAGAGTTTAATAGATTAAGATATAAAATTTAAGAAATCAAATTTAATTCATTTGATAATTTTTATATCTTAATTCTAATTAAATAACGCTGTTTGCATTACGTAACTATTGGAAAATACTCTGTGTGAAAATATTCTCGTAGATGACTATAAAATTTGTTTGCTTAAAAGCAACATGCATAATTTTGAAAATTTTATGTTTATTTTTAAAGTTTTGTTTCAAAATATTGCATTTAACTGTAAATTCTGAAAATGAATATTTAACCTTTAGACGTTAAAGTGTTCAGCATTTTTAAAGAAGTGAATTTACGTAACTAATAATCTCAAAAAATGTTCTGTTTTTTCTCCCTATTTAGAGTGTTCGTGATAGTCTAGTGGTCCTAATTACGAACTTGAAGAAGTCGTTGTTTCCATCGGGATATGGAATCCAGTCGTGATGCAACTTAAGAACTCTCCGTATAATGGAACTGATGATGGTTAAATCTGTCGAGGCTCCAAGTCCTTCCATTTGTCTGGTGTGTAAGTTTGGAGCGGCAGTTGTCAAATGTCGTCCTTGTCACTTCACTGAGGTTTAAAATTACGAGATCCGTTTCCAACAGCATTCGTGCTACTTCGAAGGGCGATTTTAATGAATTATCAATCAATCTATCATATTTCCGTAGCTGTTGCCATTAATGATAATCTCAAGCCTTTATGAAAATGTTATGATCAAGGTCCAGTCCCTTCAAAACTTAACTCTGGAGTTGAAATAAATAGAGAATTAAATAAAGAGATTAGTTATATAAGTAAATGTGGGTGGGTGTGGGTCTAAATGCATAATCATCTAGAAAATATCAATAACTATATGAATAATATTTATAATTAAATTCATAAAAATCATCGTTATGATCAAATACAAAGAAAGTTATGAGTTTCTATTGAAATAAGGACAAATTTTATTTAAATGAGCATTTGGTTACTAATTACACAATAATTTTTACATTTACAGGAATACTCAATAAAGAATACATATATTGTTTAGTTTTTATTCATCGTAAAAATAAATTTAAGTACTTAATTTTAATGAATACCATTTGCTACGCGATGGAATAAAATTAAAAGTAAGTTTGCTTTAGTACTTCAAAAGAAGTTCATCAATGTTTTTCTTACAACAGAGAATGTGATAAAGTCTTATACGTGAGAATTATTGAGTTTTTTTTTTAAATTTAAACTGTGAAAGCAAAGGCAATGCACAACTTAAAAAAATGATAATGATCATTATGTGAGGTTGTGTTATACATGGACGTTTTGTAACTTGAGTTGTAAGCAATTGCACCTCCTAGCTAACCAATATAAAACATAATTAGGTAAATTAGATGAAGATAAAAAATGAAATTAATTAAATTAAATTAGTTATATATAAGCGATACACGATTGAAAAGAATGAGTGGGGAGACTTTAGACAACAACAAGGTGACAAATGTTTAAAAAGTGGATTGAATTATCGTAATTAATCGTCCGTATTGAAAATGACTACAAGCGACTCTTGGTTAGAATAATGGGAGTTGAACCTGTTATAAGAAAGAAGTGTGTGAATCGGAGCTAGTAAGTTGGTAAGCGAAAACTATTGTTAAATATGAACTAGGATTACCTCCATAAAGATAGAATCGAGAGCGAAAAAGCGATCCTACATATTCTTTATTGATAGTTAATGAACTCAGCTCTCTGTCCATTTTCTGGAATCTATCGATTTTTGAACTTATTGAGTATTTAATTAGACTTCAAGATGTCTGTCGAGTTTAATAAGGAAAGGCAGTCGCCAATGTTATGTTCATCAAACATGAAAAATGAAGTGCACAGAATTAACCAAACAATTCTAGAAACCACACACATTAAAACGCTTCTTAGAAAAAAGGTTAAAATTTGTCACGGGAAAGAATATTATACATAAAATATTTTTTGAATTAAAGCTTGAAGTATTCAAGTACACAATTCAAAAGGCAAATAATTTCAGGAATATTGAGGTATAAAAACAAATGTTTGTGACAAATGAACATTTACTTTAATTGCGACTGAATACTTTTTCATTTCTTTATATATATATATATATATATATATATATATATATATATATATATATATGTATATATATATTTCAAAAAAATTAATAATAAAAGATCAAAGTCAACAAAACGAACAGTTAACTAACAAAGAAAGAAACGAACATTTATTGGAAAAGAGAATAAATAATATATTATCCAGCAAAACAAGTCCTTTACATTCAGACAATGGACCGAACTGCAGGGTTAAGCTATTTCTGTGTTATTAACCTTCCCCTAGTTCATCTTGCTGAGTAAAAATTGGATTACTTCAGAAGTTGGATTAAAATAGGTTATGCAAAATGAGTAAGTGAGTGTGAATTTTAAAGGCATAAGTGCCAGGGATTCGTATGGCTAAGCTCCTCCAAACAATATGCACAAAAGAAAACTAGTAAAAAAAGAGGAAAATTTCCCCATTTACAAATATTTTTAAAAAACGTGAAATTTTCCACATGCACACACATAATTACTAAGTGAAGAACAAAAATTTAAAATAAAAACATACCAAAATCTACGCTTGCAAAAAGATTAACGCTTGTAATTTTTAAAATATAAGAAAATACTTCATGTATCATTATATTCAAGGTGTGGCTATCAAATAACGATTCTGACGCTGCTACAAATAAGTACGTTTACGCAAACGCCAGCGACCGATAGCTGTTTAGTACGAAGCATTCTCTTTTGAATGCAGTACCTCTCGCTTCTGTAAACAATTCCGTACTGCAAAGTTTTCCAATAAGATTATGTCCAGCTCATTCCACAATGTCTGTCAAGAAGTTGCTGCCAAGTACAACGCCCCAATGTAAGATCATCCACCTTATTCATAGGATCTTGCGCCATGCGACTTCGATCTGTTTCCTAAGGAGAAATCTGCATTAAAATGAACAAGATTTGAATAGTTTAAGCTGTAAAAAAGAAACGATGTTCCTTCTGAAAGAACTGACAGAAGAAACTTCCAGTACTGTTTCGAACAATTGAAGATTCGAGTTGAGCATTGTAGGGATAGAGGATGGTAGTAAATTGGAGGTGATAATACATAAATACGTATGATATCAAAATAAATTATTTTATAGTGTCAGTCTCGTTATTGATAGCCACAGCTCATATATGAACGCAAGTGAAAAGATATGAAATGAAAAATTTCGGAAATATGATTAAATCAGAAATTTCATAAATATTTTATGTTGCGAATATGACGGGAATACTAATGATATTTATATTAAAAATTGTCTGAAAAATTTTCAGTTTGAGAATGATTGAAAATAACAACAAAATAACTTAAACAAAGTGAGTACATCAAAAATCAAAATTTACTTTGAAATATGTTTCAGTTTATTCCAGTTGATAAAAATTGAATGCAATAGGGCAAATATTTGTCTGTAAATGTAAGTTATGGGCGTATTCAATAGATGCCCATTCACAGCTAGACCAATGTATTCCTAACATTTCGAGGTGCATTTGTTTCTTTTTGAATTAACAGATTTGAAGATGTAAAATCTTATCACACTCTACAAAATTAATAGTTTTTATGATTACGATTTCAAGTTCCAAGATATAAATCCAAAGACTCCGAACAACTTTCAAATCTACGATGTAGATGTCAAAATTTGAAACCTTTTAAAGAACAAAATTCCTAGTAGAAAGAGCCATTGGCTATAAATATTAGATATTAAATTTAAATTCTAAAAAATTAAATCTCAACATCTTCTAATATCCCCAAAATTTTCTCCAGGAAAATATTAAACACCATGTCAAATTGGACTATCATACAAATTATGATGAAAAGAACATTGTTATCAAAATTTTTATGTCATGAACTATAGCAGTAATCAATTTCTTTATATTATTGAATCTGTTGTAATTATCTAGAGTTATATTATTCGAATTTCTTTGTAGTATTAGAATCTATTTCA
>BMAW01110933.1:68498-133937 GCA_019974015.1 Nephila pilipes | reverse complement strand
TCGGTATGCTACTTCGTTCAGTTACGTATTGCTGAGACCATTTTCCACGGGAGCTTAAAACTCCGCCGTTCATTCTGAATTGATGAGCAAGAGTTTAAAAAGCGAAGGGAAGACTGGAGGACGTTCGCTTGATGTTAATTATATGCAGAAATTTCATGTACGTGTGAACATGTGTGGGTATGAAGGGATCAGCGAAATCTAAGAGCAGACCTAAAGTCTGGTAGGATCATCTGGTTCAGGTCTTTTAAAGGTGCGTGATTGCATAAATTAAAGTTAAAAGGAAATGTAGTGAAAATAAGAATGAATGTGTTACCTTAATTGTTAGGAGAAAGAAAATTGAGGAAATTAAGTTGAAGTGGAGAAACTAATAGGAATAAAGTTAAATCATTACATATATAATTCCACATAATATGTACGTTTAAAACTATGACTTTATCTTATACACACACACACACACACACAAAACCACCACACCAACAAATATATATAAATTAACAAATATGCTTCAAGGCTTACTGAAAATGAATATGCAATGGGAATTTTCATACTTTTTAAAATTATACAAAAGGTGGAATAGTTAACTTGTTAAAATAGCCTTTAAAAATTAAACTATTCAAAGTAATTCATTTAAGATCTTATTAAAAATTTTATAAATTCAGAAGAGGTCACTATTTTTAAATTCTTTTTTATGTGTGCCCATATTTTTTTTTTTTTACATATGCATATAACTTTTATTCAATACTTAGATAAATGTGCGTAGAATATACTCAAAGAGTATAAACAAAAATTGTGCTCCAAGATTAACGAATAAATAGTTGGGAATAAAATAAAATTCAGAAAATATTTTTTGAATCAATTCCCTTTTTTAAAACAATAAGTTTGGAATTTTTATTTTAAGTAAGACTACAAAATGCGAAGAATTATAGCCGGGGAAGGAAATATGGTCTTCGATGTATTTGATTCAAAATCCAAACTTAGTGATATTACAAAGGATTTTGGTGTATTTATCAATATTTAAAAATGTTACAAAATCATGTACTGTTTTTACTAATTATTTAAACCGTTACGGGAAAGTGGAATGTATTATGAATAAACAAAAGTAAAACTTAATTAAATATAAAATGATAGATAATTCTGAACAGATTAGTTTCAAACAAAAAAAAAATTATGTGCAACTTATTTATTTATGAATGCGTCGATAAACTTAAAAAATGTGATTTATACGCATACTTTTAAATTATTTAACTAGTAGTGTAATCAAACGAACCAAAAATGTCAAATTCATAAGAATAATAAGAACTTTAAGCAGTACATTTGAAATAAAGAACAAGTTTCATTATTACAATATCATTTTACAACTCTTTTTAACATATATAGTTCCCCTTCATGAAAAGTATTCGTATGCACACATTGTCAAAAACTAACTAGAAATAAGATTATGAAAGTTTCTTCGATTCTCAATCTCTGAAAATGATACTTGAAAAAAAACCTCTTTGTCAGTGTCACCTCCACTTGTTTAACCCAAATAGAAATAAAGTGTGTGCATTGATAATAAGGAATTGGTATAATAGCTACGTATCCAAATATCCACTCATACTTAAGAGTAAGAACTAAGTAATATCAACACCATATATCGTAGCGATTAAAATGTTGCAACTACACTAAAACTAAATGAGGAAGTATCGTAAAGTTTTAATTATTACTGAGAGATAGCCCATAAATCTGGTTAAAATTTATTTTACACATTTACTGATCCTTATGTACAAAATGTTACAAATTAAAGATATTCAAGTCAACTTGTTTATTTTCAGGAAGCCCTAGAGAATGATAGCCTTCGAAAGGGCAAGGTGCGTGGAGTGAAATGTACAACTCTGAATGGTGACTATGTAGAGAAGTCTCGAAAACAATAAATAAATTCAAGTTCTTAAGTCGATGATTTTTCGTTAGTAAAACTTAGTGGAACCCAGGGGAAAAAACTAAGACTTTATAATACTGTAATTTACTTTAATCTACCACCTCTCAAAATCAATATATATATATATATATATATATATATATATATATATATATATATATATATATATATAGACTTATTACGGAAATATTATGTACGTAATTATGTACATACTTAATTATGGAAATATTATGTACGTAAAGGGCAATTAATATTCAGAATAAATTTAATCCATATATCTCGGTTTATTTCTCAGTAATAATTAAAACTTAATGACATCCCCTCATGTATTGCTGAAATATTAGTTACTGCAGTCCACACTTTTAAATTTTGTGCCTTTCTTCGTCAGTTATTTCCGCTCATTGCTTTCCGACAATGTAAAACTAAAGTTACAACTGTGAGGTATTCATGGGTATAATTATGCAACTCATGTATTAAAATGTTTCAAATGTTGCATTTTTTAAGTGCTAATGTTATAAAATAGAGAGAGCTTCGCTGATTCCATAGATATACGAGTTTTGTCTGACTTAATTCCTTACAACGCTATAAAAATGAATTTTAAAATTGTAAACACACGCGGCAACCAAACGGTGTCTATGTTTGCATTTTTCTCACAATGTGCCTTTTTAGGATATTCTAGTTTGCGTTTCTCAAAATCGATTAACATCCACAGTTTTGATATTTTCTGCAATATAAAATGGGGTTATTTCCTAGAGAGTGCAAGTATTTTTTATTCTAATGAACATTCAGTTACTTTTGATAAACACAATATTTATATAAAATTTAAAGGAAAATAGAATCCCAAAATTTAAATTTTCGAAATTTCCTTCAATTTTAATTTTTCAAACACTGAGCATAATAGTACATTTCAATGTTATGTTCATAAGTATTCTGACAGTTTTAAAATTATAAAATGCAGTGGGTTTCATGCAAAATCTATCTAACTGTAAATAAAAGACTATCAAAGATAAACACTGCCTTTGTGGTTAATCGTTCATTTATAAATATTTATGTTTATGAATGTGACTTTCTGAGCACAAACAGCTATACAGATGTCTCAGTGTTAAGTTCTATTTCCACAGTTTTTAATTTAAAAAAGTTTAGACAGTATATATATATATATATATATATATATATATATATATATAAATATATATATATATAAAATGAATTTACTAAGCACAATTATGCATCCTGTCGACTATTAAAATGAACGATATTAAACGTTTATTTTGATATTAATGACACATTTTGAATGCATGCCCGAAATGAATAGTCCTTTTTTTTTCATATGATTAAGATTGTTTATTAATTTTAGAGAGAACGTTACGTACTGATGAACCCGGCTTCGACCATATGAGGATTACAGCAGAGGTGAGAAGAGAGGAGAGAATAAGAAAGAGAATTTCCTCTTGCCTTGATTTTTATTTTAGGGATTTTCCATAAGAGACGTCTTAGAACACATGTGATGAATGGAGGGATTTCGCGGGATTTTAGGTGCAGACAAAAAGTCAGGAGAGAATCATCCTTATAGGTCTGAAGCCGTGGGAAGACGCTGACTCTGTGGATTTTAAGCGCGTGAATGCAAAAATTAAGTTTCAAAGGAATGGTATCAGGAAATAAGAATGAACACTTTACTTTTAAATGAGAGAATGGGAAAAAGTAGGAAATTAAATTATTATTATGATAAACTAATATGAATTAAAATTAAATCATTATATATATATATATATATATATATATATATATATATACTTACTTATATCACGATTACTTATAAAATTACGTATTTACTAGAAAATGCACGTTTTGTACATATCGATCAAAAAGCACTTTGCCTTTCAATATTTTCTTCCGTAAAAAGTTTCAGAGCTAACAATTTCAAATATTAAAGGAACTCAATTTCATATCGAAACTGATCTGATTACGTGTCAAAATGCAAATGTCAGATTAAATTTTGTCGTGTTGTCTATTAAATTTTGAAACTGAAAATCTTTTTACCCCAATAGGGCAACCATTTTCTTGAAGAGAGTGAAATTCGTAACAATCACTTAAAAATTGCTCAAGTTGTAGAAGAATTACGAGATTTTGAAGTGTATTTGAAACAAATATCGTAACAAATTCCAATATCTGATGAATTAGAATATCAATGTATGGGGAGAAAGAAAATACCACATATTCCCATCAGTGAATTGTTAAAAATAAACAAAATAGCCAATTCAAATAGGATCATGCCTGGAAAAAAAAGATATCATTTGAAATTAGGTTATTGCATAATATTAAGTACAATGTTTCAAGTATTATAAATGCATTTAATGTTACAAAAAATTCTGGGTACTGTTTATTATATTTCCTTGAGAAATTTTCAGGACACATTTGGAGAGAACGAGTTTTAAAAAAATATTTTTAACTAATTATAAATCTATAAAATTCATCAGTGTAAGTAATTAATGTAAATAAAGTACAATAACACAATTTTTTTATAGGAAAAAAATATATAAATTTTAAGAAAATTTATCAGAATCAATATTTAAACGTCTTTAAAACTCCATTTACATTATTTCTATATTAAATTTGCAGACTTTAAAAATCGCTTTTTTAATGAACGCCTCTATTTTTGAGAAAAAGAAAATTTTTAAATCTGAATTAATGTTCAAAAACTCAATTTTAATTAACATTTAAATATTTGATGAGGTGAAATTTACCGAGATTAAATTAAGTTTATAGATTTTTATTCTATCGTTTTAAAACTCAATTCATTAAAAGTTTTGTAATTCTTGTGCATATACAATGTCACAAGAACCTATAGAACTAAATTTTACATAAAATTTTTATTTGTTTGTTTTGTATAATTTCTTTTGAATTAATCAACACTATTTCAAACAAATGTTTTCAGCTATTTATAAAACGGTTAAATATGATTGCTTATTTATTTAGCCAATTTTAAGAAGATGATGTAAATGCAATTCCATGTGATGTAAATGCTGTAAATTTAAATTCTTTTCATGCGTTAAAAGTTAAATTTCTTACTTAATTTATCAGAATCGATTTCAGTAGACTTTTAAAACTGCATTTCATTGTTTATTTATCAACTCTCCAGACTTTATAAATATATTTATTAGTAAATGCTAAGGTATAAAGAACATACTTTGCTATCACATTTATGCAAAAATATTCATTTTTATTAATATTTAAATCTTTAATGAGGAATATGTACGGGGATTGAATTAATTTTTTTAAAAAATGAGAACAATACTTCGCCCACTGTGGGATTTTTCTTTTCTCTTTGAAAACGCAAACCTTCACACTCAGCTAGTTTGGAAGCGGAATTCAACCAAAAAGGAAACACGGAATGCATCCTTCCTTCTCATGCGTGATATCCCATTAGCATATGAGAAAGCGCTATTGTTTATGCTTTCATGGGAAACGATTCAGAATAAAGAATGCTGCTTATTTAAATGTCACTTTGCGGAATGAAAAGATAAAGAAATATTTCAAAGTACTTGCAATAATGCTCGAGCAATATTCATTCTGAACAGGAAAGAAAAATATGTTTAAAAAATATCATGCATTTTTAAACTTCTCATTTATGTTTAATTTTTTATATTTTACGCATTATTTCCTTACAAAAATGTTCTTATTCAACAAAGAACTGCTATTGATCTGATAAAAATACTCCAACGTTTCTCCAACTGTCTTCTAGCTATATTCATTTGATATTTTTATGAACTTTGTATTCGTACTTCTTGATTTATATTGATGTATGTATTAGTGTGTTTTCAAATAAGTGCCGTTTTGATATTTAAAAAGACACAATTCTATTTTTATATACATTTTATTTGTATCAGAAAGCAATTACTACTAAATTTAATTATCTCTACTATAAAGACACGTGTCTTGTAGCACAACCAGAGCTTGTGCATTCCAAATTCTCAGAAATCTGGCGCCTGATGGGTTAAACACTGCAGCACTGCCGTTTTAACAACCTCACCACCGTCATGGATCTGACTTCCTAAGTGATGTTTCAATTGAAGGAATAAATGCTGGTCATTGGGAGCCGTATCAGGGATACAGCAGGAGATCATATTATTTCAGCCATATGAGGCGATGAAATCTCGGGTTTCGATGAGCCACGTGTGGACGATCATTATCATGCAACAGACAATCCGTTTAATGAGAATGCTATGCCTTTTGTTTTGTTTTGTACGACGCAGTTTATTAAGGTGCCACGATTGGTTGATTGTTTAAAATATTTGGCACTGAGTCTTCTTGGGGTAAAAAGTGCCAAGAACAAGGTTCAGTGTCACGATATGTCTCGGAATTTATTGTAGGCACCACGAGATAAAACCTCCACAAGCAACATCCCCTGCCTATTCCAAAACAAAACATGTCTAGTATACAAGTTATACAAATACTCGGCTCTTAGAAAATAGTCATCGAGTTTAAATTTAATACATTTCAAAAAGTATTACAAGTACAAAAGTGAACTATACTTCATAAGAAACAAATTTTTATTTTTCAATTTTGTTCCCAAACACTTACAAATTTTCGATATGTCCTCATTTCTTTACTCGACAGACACCCGTGCGAAAGTCAAATTCACATCAGAATTGTTGAAGCACGGCATTGTCAATACACGTACTGAATTTGATGTAATTTCGGGCATAATTACCGATGTAAAATCTTCCAAAATGTTAATTGTCGAATATCCATTTCAAAATTAACGTGACATGTTGACTTCTGTGGACCAAATCAAAAATAGTCTCAAACTCTATCAACTACATTGTATGGGATTCTTAATCTCTGAAGGATTCTAATAACATTCTTGTCTGTCCTCTTAAATGTTGCTCTAATAACTAAATTTAAATTTCAACGCGAGATCAACCACAGGCAAATTATATAAAATAATCAATTATATTTCAAAATAGAGATTATGAATCCTATCATAAGAAAGATGCTTTCCACCAGTATCAAATATTTATCAGAGGGCACTAACAACTTTTGTATCATATCAGTGAATAAGCTTATCGTAATACGATGTGAGTACATCCTTCAAATATTCAATCAATCAGACAGTGCCGGGTCTCAGTCTCACCAAATCAAACACGTAAGGTGACTTCCGCGCTAATCACACTATCACCCTTTATACGACCGCAACCTTTTTTATTTTTCAGTTGAGTTCTCTGTCTCTTTTATACAACTTGATTACATCTGTTCACTCCGCTTCTGAAATTTGCATCATCATGTTTCATTTGATTGGAAGAAGTTGGGTACGATTACATATAAAATCAGAAGAAACTCTAGATGTTAGTCATGGAATGTTTCGCCAATAGCCCATGTTACAAGTCTACCCCGGTCTCGTTCTGCTACACAGCATTCTTAATTTGCACAAACAGTACACTATGCATTGATGGTCCCGCATATGAGATCCGCATTTTTTTCTGAAAGTACTGAAGCAAGTGATACAAACTTCATACATTCTGAAATACAAAGCAATTTCCGGGGGGAGGGTCACCATTCTGGGGTGTATGACAGGGGTTTATTTACGTTAGGCAACGTTTGTAAGGTTGCTCAGGGGCTTACGTACGTTAAGTACGGAAATTCTTGCCTCCAAGAAATCCTAGTTATATTTTTCCCACTGGATTTCATGGCTTTGGTTAACACAGGTAATCGGCCTTCGCGATGCCCCAGCAATCCTTCTCTATTTTCAAACACTTTCTTGTCAACCAATTTCTTTCTTGTATCTAAATCACAGATACACGTTGTTTGATGCAGAAAACCAGATTTGGCTCTTGCTCCAATAAACTTTTATTTTAACTTCACTTCCAGCTATTTTGAATTTGGAAAATAGCTCGCGCTCATCTCTTGGCTCAAACGGAAAAGTGTAAGTATAGAAATAACTATATAACACTTACTTCTTCTTTTCCCTATCATTACTGAAGAGTTCAATTCTTATTTCTATGGTGTGATATCCTTTTTTAAATTCCATAATTATTTTAAAATTACCCTACAGGATTAACTCGAAATTAATTTTGTACAAAAGAATTAAAAGTCTTTTCACAATTATATTCCAATTAGTCTTAGTGATTTATATTCTGTTCAAACATGAAGCGTATCTAACCTAAATTTCCTTCATAATTTGGAATCGAAATGATACTGCATAATTTATTTATTCGTAAAATATATAAAATTGTGTTCTTCTGAATTTAAAATATCAATGTACTATTATTCTGAGTTTACACCCCTGTTCCCTTCCCAAAATCCACATTATAAGTTATTTAATTTTTATAACAATTACAATATCTTTCGAGAATGCCACAATATTTTAATCCTGAAGCTCTGAGGCTATCGCTAACGAAGTGAAACGCAAATTATTAATGGTTAAATTTTTAACGAAAAATTCGTAATGATTTTAAACTTTGTATCAAACCATTCAAAAGCATATTCAATTAGCAATTGTGAAATTAAATTTAGATAACACAGAAAACTTTAAAGTTTTTTTTTTTTTTTTAAAAAAAATATTAGTTATGTTACGTAAGCAATAAAACTCTGTAAATTTATTTATATGCAATAACAGATAAAATTACCTACTTCATTAAACTTTTACTGTTAAATATATGTAATCAACGTGTTTCAACAATTACCTACGATACATTTTTAATTTGCGGTGGGGTAGGATATTTTCAATTTACAGTATTCAATAACACCGGTAAAAAATTAGTTTTTGGAGCATGAGTTTTCTTCCAAACTTCCCACTTTGCGTAACATTATTTTTTGTACCTCAAATTTTAAGAGCAAAAGGAAACATTGAGTCAAATTGAATTTATTCAATAATTAGTTTTAATAATTTATTTTATTATCTGACCTTTATTAAATGTATCACCTAAAAGAATTACGTGTAAAACATTTTATCTCAATTAAGCATTTTGTAAATCCATTAGACTACATGTAATAAAAGCTAAAGCAATCGATAAATTATGTTATTAAATTGAATATATTTAAATTACATGTAATTAAAAGTGAATAAAACGATAAATTATTAAAATTCGATATTATATCAGCGACTTGTAATTAAAATTAAAGAAAACGATACGTTATTCAATAACGGATTTGGCGACCATTTGGCGATGAGAAGGCATATAATTTATTTATTTAAATGATTAGTTTAAATCAATTAATTTTTATTTATAGTTAAATTATTGTATTGTCCTTCAAAATAATGTGTATAGAAAACTTCAGCTCACTTGAGAGCTTTAAATTGTGAAAAAAATGCTTTTAAAGTTTTGACACAGACAAAGTTACAATGTGAGTTAAAGAAAAACTATTAAAAATTAAAAACTTAATATTTCAAAGTACGTTAACGAACATGAATTAAAAGAAAATAGCTTCCTCAAAGAAATTTCTTTGAAACGAAAAGTTACTCTTTATTATAGAAATCATTTATTGTATTGTAATTTACCACATGAAACTTAATAATTCCACATTAACCTTCCAGTTCCGGCAGTTAAAAAAATTGCCGCACTAACCAAGTATTCGTGATCGTGGACTCCCAGCGAGCGTAGTTTTTGTGGGGTCGGGGGCATGAGCCTTGTTGCCACTAAAGAGAAGCCGTGTAAAGGGATTGATGAACATTTAATTTGTTAAGTCCTCCCATTAGCACGGTGTGAAAGTTTGGAAAGGGAGGTACCATCTCAGGTATCGTCCTCGTCACGATATTTACGAGGTCCGCTGCCAATAGACCTCGTGTTACTTCTCAATGCGACGTTAATAAACAATAACGATCTAAAAGTAGTGACTATTAAATAAAGAGACTGACGCTGTAAAACATTTTAATTTGATTTCTAACATATTTACTTATTATCACTTTAAATATACATCCTTCTCCTATCCCGACAATACTCCATGCTAATCTCCCATTATTGAAAACAATGCTGGAAGTCTTCTGTAAGCTCTATTACATATATATATATATATATATATATATATATATATATTATACTCTCCAATTCTTCAAAAAGGCCTGATCTTTATCAACACATTGGTGTTGAAATTCTTAACGCTGCATTTCCTTCTGCAACACAGTATATAGACAGATAATTATAATAAAATATTATTCCCTTATTTACAAAAAGACTTCGTATGACTTCGACATGATCTGCTTCTTTCAGTCAACAAATATTTTTATTCTTCTGCTATGCGATTTGGCATTTTGCCATACTGAATAAGCAGAAACATTTTCTTCGATATTTACTTCAATATGAAAATATCTTTCAAATATTCTGTGTATCGCTGATGGAAACGTTTTTGAAATTGTTTCTGCAACAAAACTTTTATGTCAACTTAATGTTATTAGCCACTTAATACAATTTGTTATTTTTTTTTGAAAGAACACCAAAATTAGGTATAGAAATTATGTTAAGTTTTTTTGCACACTATTTTTTACCTTATTTATGTTTCATCGTGCAGATTTGTTGATTTATGCTTTTAAGAGGCTATTTTGGAAATAATCCAATGATATTAAATAAGAAATTAGAAGAATATTGTAATCGAAGGATATATTAATGAAAATGGATCTGAAAGATTTGAAAAATAAAATAGAAACATGATACAAACGAAGAAACAGATTGATTTACAATTTGGATAATAGAAGACAAATAAAAATGAATGCTATCGTTTTTCCTTCTTGTTGTCTTAAGGAAGATAAGTCGTGTGTTATTTGTATATTTATTTCATGAAAAGCTGATTTTTAAAGTTCCGTATTTATTAAATTGGAAAGAAATTACCTCTGAATTATTTGGATACCTCACATGACCCGATGCTCATAGCTATTAATGTTAATAATTGAAAGTTCTTAAAAATTTATTGTCATAATATAAATTATTTCTTTCAAATTTATCCCCTGCCTTCACAACCTAGGGGGCTTGTATTCTTTAGGTGAGTACGGAATTCATAATCCTGAGGAATTAAGTGATACGAGGGTGGTTCAAAACATATTTGTACTTGGATAAGATGGTATCATTAAGGTAAACTGTCTTTACCTTTGGGTGTTGCCCTCTGTTAAACGGAGTCGGAACAAATTTGACATTGATTCATAAGATACTTTTGATTTGGTAGTCATTTGCTGCCAATCAAAATATGATTGGTGTCGTGTCTAGTTGTCGACGTCACGTTGCATCGAGTTACCATCGCCGAGTAGACCTGTGTGCCTCATTGTACATCAGAAACTAAGCAACAATCAAAATATTGGGTTGCTTCCAGTGAATATGCTCCAAAAGAGGCGAAAATGATGGATCGATAAAGTTATAACGAAGAATTTTTGAGGTGTACAAAGCGTCATGATCACCGATACAAGTTCCTGAGACTTAGACAGCTGTCTAGTGTGTGAAGACGCTTAATAAAAACTTTTAAGAACACATTTAATGGCCTTAGTAATTTTCTTTCATGTGTGTTCACTGTATTTGGTAAAAACTATAGACACGCTTCCGAATGTTTTAGCAATCCTTTTCTGTTTTAGTCCTTTTTTTTGTCAACAACTTTGTCCTTCTAAACCACAGTTTGAACAAATGTTGTTCGCAGGTTATCCAAACTTCTGTTCTTTCACCCTAGTCATATTATTTTCGATTGAAATTATTTTACTGTGTAGTATTTAAGGTGCCACACTTTTTTAAAAATATTTGTATTAATTGAAATATTAGGAAAAGTGAAGCATGTTTATGAGAAATATTACGCTTCTGAGTGAATAATAGTCTTATGATTAAGATATATGAAATGTTGCTTAAAACATTATTAATGTTTTTTATGATAATATCTTAAATATTGATTTATTCCAGGAAAAATAATAAAAATTTATTTGCCTGTTACCTATTTCAAAATAACTGAACATTTTTTAACTTCAGAATTTTTATATCATCTTCAAGTAACCTGGCTTGTTATTTTAATCGCTCTATTGGCGTTATTTTTGGACGGTTTTGGTAAAAACACTGGGAAATAAATATTGCTTTCTTGGGTATTAATGAAACTGCTTAAATTCTTATAAATATAGTTAAAATCGACTTTATTTTCAAAGCAGCTACTTCTGAAATTTTCCTAAAAATGCCCTTTGGATCAAAACCTCTCTCTTCATATGGCTAAAAACTGCTTCATGTGGATTAAATTATTCATTTAAATATTAGAAATAAAGTAAACGATACATAACATCAGTAAAAAACGAGTTTTCTGAACATGAGCTTTCTTTCAAATTTCACACTTTGCGTAACATAATTTTTTATATTTTAAATTTTAAGAGGAAAAGGGAGCGTTGGGTCAAATTAAATTTATTCAATAATTAGCTTTTATAATTTATTTTGTTATTTAGCGTTTATTAGATTTATCAACTAAAATAAATTTGTGTAAGGTTTATCATCTCAATTAAGCATTTTGTTAATCAGTTATGGTACATGTAATTAAAATTAAAGTAAACATTACATTATTAAACAACGGATTTAGCGACTTGGCGAGAAACTTGGAGTAAAATTTAATTCTTTAAATAATTATTTTAATCAAATAATTTTCAATAATTATCATTAAACTATGCATTGTCATCCAAAACAAATGTACATAGAAAATTTCAGATCTACTGACCACTTTAAAATATGAAAAATAAAGCTCTTAAAGTTCTGACCCATACACCGTTACAATGTGAGTAAAAGAAAACTTATTAAAAGAAAGACAATAGAATATAAATTTGATTGAGATGAATTTAATTATTTATTTTTATTAACCCACTGAATAAATCCTTTTCTCTTTTATTTAGTCATTCTCCCACTAGGGCATTCATTACAGATTAGCCAGCGAAGATATTCAGGAAACATTGTATTTTGGAATGTGCTCGGGTGATGAATTTATCGTTGTCTAAAACAATAGCCGCTTTGGTGGTTCATACGTAAGACACGTAGAAAGGTTATTTTAAATATTTTTTCGATATCATCTTTGGAATTATTAGTAACGTAGCAGAAAGACCTTTTTTAAAAATTTTGATTCTTTATTCAGTTACACTTATAGTTTAAATTTTATATAAATATATTTCTCTGTATTTATTTCCTTTTTTTTTTTTTTTTTTTTTTTTTGCAGAATCTATATGCAATTGCTCTGGGGATTGTATTTCACAATAGAGATCATTTTGAAGATGAGCTATTTGGCAAAGAAAGTTTTCTTTCTCACGGGTATACTCTACAACTTTTAATATTGTCCACATATTCTTAGCGATCTACGTGCCGTAATTTGAGAATCATACTGCTATACAAAGTAGCAATTTCGTGTTCTTTTTTTTTTTTCTTTTTTTTTTCGTGTTTCTAAAATAAGGAAATGTAAATGTAATCGAATGATGAGGAAAATAATGTTTGATGTTTAACATTTTGAATAAAAAAAAAAACTTTTTCATTTAATAGATTTCTTTTACACATACGTACTTTTATAAGCCTATAAATTAAATATCAGATTATTTTCGACTTATTCAAAAATAATCTGATATTTAATTTAAATATCAGATTACTTTCGATTTATTCGTTTCAGCTAAATCATTTTTTTCCACTTTGTTATAAAAAGGTGTTGGATTTTTTATGATTTTAGTTTTTAATGAAATTATTTAAAATTACCGAGACTCCTCGGACGAGAAAAAAAGAACTTATTTAATGCCAAGTTGAAATAATCCTCACTTTATAATATTAAAAGCAATATATGTCGTATTTCAACATTGAGATATCTGCATATATGTATATTAGTTTATATAAAAATGAAACACATTTATATAAATAAATACTTATGTTTGATTATTTAATAATCCATAGCTGTGTTTACATTTGCATATCACGCACTTATTTTTTGATACATCTCGTTTACTTTAAAAATTTGCAGAGTTCTTATAAATATAACATTCTACTAACTGAACATAATTATAATTTCAAAAATTAAATTTAATAAAATTTTATAAACTTTAGATTTTATAAATTAAACTTCCCTTAACTGAGTTCCAAATATTAAACAATACTTTAAATTTGTGAATGGTGATTAGAAAAAACTGCATTCACTACACATGAAATAACCCCATTTTTAATGTAGAAAATATCGCCTTTATTTATAAAGTTGATTTTTGTCAAAGTGGTCTAAAAATTTCAAAAACTATATTTTGATAAAAACGCAAATGTATATATTTTTCTGAATGGCTTGACACGGGTGCGTACATTTTTAAAATTCAACTTTGGAGCGACCTGTATCGAATTCTTATAAATAATGCATTTATGAAGTCTTTAATAATGAAACAGCAAAATGCCCGGAAGCTTTTACTAGCACAATCAAAAAATGCAAAATTCGGAGCTTTTTTACCTTTAAATGAACGTTTTTGAGACACGTCTTCGGAGAAACACGAGAATTGAAAATATGAAATGGCTTCATTGATAAAGAGAACACGCCTGACATGCAAACTTCGTCAACATACAATCTTCGTGCCTTTTGCTTCTACGTACGATTTTATTAAACTATCACTGAATATGTAAAGATCACATTTTTAGAATAAAAATTGTATGTAGCAAGTCCTATTATTAAAATCAAATGCAATTGCCACTTCTAAGAGTTTTCGAGAGTTTAAGGCAGATGTGCCAACATTTTGCTTACCATCAGCCAAATTCTTGACAGCCGATTTCAGATGCGGCATATATTTTGAGCACTTTTATTAACGTTGCAGCGACTCTCTTCAACAATTACGCTAGAAGTTAAAATGCCTTACTAACTAGTCAGAATGAGACGTCTTTTTCAGCCTAGTTAGTTAAGGCACAATAAAAAGTGACTGGTCAACTTTTCTTCGGTCCCACTGAACCAAGGTTCGAAACAGCCTCTGGCATTCAAGATCAGACAACTTTCTCCAACTCCATGGGTCAGAAAATCACTGAACGCCGAAGCGTTTTGCATTCATGATTAGGGGTTGGTAAATAGAAATAATGATAAAATCTGTTTCGCTTAGGGAAAAAAGGAATGAAGCATGTTGTTAAATTAATTAATTTACATGAGTTTAATGAAGGACCAATCTACAATAATCAAGAAGGACCTTTTGTATGAGAGAGCGATGTCTTCACGAGGTGCTATAGCTACCAGAGTGTCTCGTTTGGTGAAAATAACTCCGGACCACCGTTATTGGCACTAAGATTAAGAAGAGCTTGGAATTTCGATTTGTCTGTTCTCCCTGGTTGCTAGAAAGAGTACTGGATCTGAAGTATATTTAATAACCTTTTTAATAGAAGTATGTTTTAACTGTAAGTATGTAACGAAGTATGTAAGTAACTTTTAAAAATGATTTAATTATTGTATGAAAAATATAACTATTACAGCTCTTAAATATTACTTCCCATAAATTAAACCATTGAGTGAGTTTGGATATCGCTAGTCTCTTAACGTTTGGTGTTAAATCTGTTTCTTAGAGCTACAAATAATTCCTCAAATTTGAATTAGTTATTCAGGAACCATGTTTTGCTTTTAATCAATTCCATTGATAATACTGCTTGTTCATCTGTATTCCGTTCCATAACAATATATATAATTCTTTGGAAGTTATCTTAGCTCTGAATGATATTCACGTGGTAATGAACTACAGAAATTAAGAACTTTGCTCCAGTAAAAGCTCATAAAATTTTATATTTATGAAAGAATAGATTTTAATATCAATCAGTTCTATTTGTATGTTATTTGTCATTTGGATTATGTCTTGCTCACTAAGTGAAAATAGATTCATAAAAGTGAGAAAATAGATTTCTTAACTAAAAGTATGAAACAACTTTCAAATGTATTTTGCAATCTCTACGGTTACTTGCTTGGACACTGCAGCCAAATAATCCTCTCCTTTTGGATAACACTCTCCTGTCATGGGATCATCTGAGGAGTCTCTGTACGGCAGCGTAAGATATGATATTTGAGTGAATATGAATTATTATTAAATATGATTGTTAGGAAACATTTTTACCTCGCCTTTCAATATATTTATGCACAAGTGAAACTGTTTCAAATGCTACAATTATTGTATTGTTCTTTTAAATATTTATGAAAAATTAATTGTTTAAAACAGCTATTTACATAAAGAAATTCTAAAGCAACTACAATATGGTAAACCTATATGTGTGCTTATAGCTACTATATTATATTGACCTTCACTATAGCAAAACTATGCATAAAACATTTACTTTAAATAAAATATCACTTTTAATTTTGAAATCACGAAAATACGTATTTATTTGATGTATTGTATTTAATAAATGATTATACTGAAATGCTCTAATTGCGCAAAACTCATTATTATATTAAATTTTAAGATAACCCTT
Source organism: Nephila pilipes (assembly GCA_019974015.1). Lineage (NCBI taxonomy): Eukaryota > Metazoa > Arthropoda > Arachnida > Araneae > Nephilidae > Nephila > Nephila pilipes. The sequence goes on along the minus strand of BMAW01110933.1, from coordinate 117,641 downwards.
GTAATTAACACAGGGGAATACATCTTATACAATCATAATTGTGATGTGTTGCAGATCCAACTAGAGAGTAGTGGACATCCAACTATCCACTAGTTGCCTTTCATTAAATTTAAGAGTAGAATGATCCCATCGGTTCCCATGGCAACTGTTGATAAGAAGAGCATGGTAGCTACGATTTAGTCCCATGATTACACATGCATTATATTCCATTACTCCCGTCTTTCATTGACTACGGTGAATGCTTCCATGTATGTCATATTTTCCAAGTCCTATTAACCGAATTTCGGCTTTTATTACAAGGATATTATTTTCTCAGAGGTTCAGTGTTTATTCTGCTTCCTAATTATTCGAGATTAGTTACGAATTGGATTGGTGGAAATATTCATACGAGATTTATTTTGACCAGGTTCAATGATTTGAATTTCTTTGATAAAAAGTGGAAAATATTTTTAAAATGGAATTCTTTTGAAACTATATTCAATGCATGTATATTTTGAAATAGATTTTTCAAAGTGGCAGTAGTACCTACTAATAAGGGACAAACATCGGGGAAAACAGTTCCTCTCCTAAATAGAGGTTTCTCTTAATAACATGTAAATACATATACTATATTCAAAGGGACCGAGACCAACAGAATTGTCCCTTTAATAGAGGAGTCGCTTATAAGAGGTATTACTGAACCAGTTATTATTTAGTATTTTATAAGGCTGCAATTAAATGTCTTGATTATAGATGCTTAAGCATAGACTAAATTTTTCAAAATTGTTTTTACGCTATAAAACTTGTTTGAAAATCTTCAAATCAAAAACACGAGATTCGATAGCCTCATAAACACTCTACACGTTGTTACATTATCGATCTTTTGAAATTTTTTGGGATAAAGGATTTTTGGTTGCCCTATTTTATCTGAAAATTACGTTATATGTGTTCATATTCCTATAATTTGGAAAATAAAATTAGCACATATTTTTATCAATGAAGCGGCAATCATTTAAAGAGATTGATTATTTTGCACATGAGGGTTCTTTGAACTTTTTGTGTGTCCTGAAATCGGCATTATTCTGAAATAACGGTTTCTAAACGCCCATTTAATTATTTTTCTCAGAATATATATTACTCATAGTGTGCAAAAGCTTCTAAAAGCTTATGAAGCAGAATAAAAATATTTAATTATTTGCTTTACATAGCTTATTGATATTTTAAATTGATTAGTACTTTGATAAAAAAAATTCCTTATGGTAGTGTGACACGTTATGGTTGTTTGAATAAAAATATTTTTTATTTTCAACAGCGATCTCCGGAATTGTAATTACAATTACGGGAGGGGGGGGGGGCAGGACTTCTGTCTCGATTGATTATCTTAAAAAAAAAACCCGGTTTTCCTACATTTTTTACCGGATGTTTTTCTCCAGCTATTATGTTAACTCAAAGATATACGAGTATAATGGGAATTTCGCATGATTCATATTTCGAAAGATGTGCATTGTGTTTTAAGCAACTGAGACTAAAATGCTTCAAATTTTACACGTTTTGATTTTGTTCCTGAGAAAATAGAGAGCATTTGCTTAAGTAGATACATTAATTATGAGAATGATCGAAAATTGTTTCTTAAACTTATTAACAAATATGCCACAAAACTGAGAAAAAATATACATATATTTGCTGTTTTTCCCCTCAAAATTTAGGTCTTTTTTAGGATTTTGGTACACTTTCACAAAATCTACATTGTCCGTATTGCTGATATTTTGCATTTTTTGAAAGGACGCTATTTCCTGATTGTGTTATCCTAATTATTGTACGTCACCATGCCTCCTAAAATCCATGGTAGAAATGACGATGTGTAAGAAAACTAACTCGCGCTTTATGCTTTCCATTACAGCGCCATCTAGTGGCTTACCGCTTGCTCTCCACTTCTGTATTGTTCGGTAAGAATTGCTTGTTTAGTTGTTTTCATAATTTAGCTCATAAATTTTCATTTTTTTTCGCATTCAGTTGCGTAACATAATTTTTTTTATACCTTAAATTTTAAGTAACATTCGCCTGGCAGTAACATTCTTTTTCAGTAACATTTGCCAGTCTTGAATATGGGAAACAATATTACGAACATGAGTTGATGTTTCCCATCAACACTTCAAAAAATGAAAAAGACGGATTAACAGAGATGTCAAAACCAGTTAACAAAAGAGAGTTTAAGTAAAGACTTCGTCACATTGGTGACGGATTTGGCAACCATTGGGCGACTTGGCGAGAAATTTGGATGATTCAATTCTTTAAATAATTAGTTTTACTCAATTATTTTTTTTTTTATAAATTATAGTAGAATTGTCGTATTGTCATCCAAAACAATAAAAAATAGAAAATTTCAGGTCATTTGTGAGCACTTTAAAATATGAGAAAAAAAAAGTTTTTGAGGTTGACCCCAAACATAATTGCAACGTGAGTAGAAGAAATCCCATTAAAAGATAAGGATTATTTTTACATGAAATAATATATTCTTTCTTTCCCTGCTGAAAGCCTCTAAGCTACATTAACATTCTCGTATATTTACACAAAAATTACGAAAGTCCCTGCAAATTCAAAATCTCAGAGGCGGTTAAACAAAATTCTAATTTATAAAATTTCGTTCTTAGCATTTTTTTTTTGTAATACATGAACGTACTATACCAGAGTGAACTTGTAGTCTAGTCTTCTCTTCTATGAGACCACATGTTTTTATGGCAACCTACAGAGTTGAATATATGCTTTCTCCTCGTGCTCGCGACTCACTCTCATAAAACAAATCTAGAACTTGCGTTATGCTGCAGTTGGGGGTCAAGAAATAGCACCCGAGGGGACGATACATTTTTGTACCATATGCACTAGTAGTGAAAAACTGTATATATAGTTCGCTCAGAGGTTTATTGGGTACAAAGAAAAACAACTCATTGTACAAATAAAATTATATTAGTATCGCTAGATATTTATAGAATAATAAAATTATTGGAATATTCTTCCTGATTATCTATAAATGTTTGTATAAGGAGATTCTGTTGACTCTTATAGTATTTTTCAAATATCTTTGTTTCGAAATTTTGCTCTAAATTCAGGAACGGAATAATTTATCTATGGTTAATTGTTGATTACGTTTAAATGTACTGTAGCGTTACATAATTAGAAATCTTAATGAAAAGGGATTAAACTTTGCTGAATACAAAAATGTATTAAATTATGATAACTGCAGCATCTTAAGCAAATATTGTACCAAAAACAAATTGTAATTCTGAAATTTCGCATTTTTTTTTTAAATTATGAAAATGAAAAATAAAAGTACATCTAATGGTAAGTTCAGTTAAATAACTGAAAAGTCGTAATTACATGTTCATCTGGGAAATATTCTTAAGTGTTCCAATAATATTAATGAATCAAATTCATAAAAATCTTAGTCATAAAAAATAAGAACATAATACTTTCTTAAAATTTCTTTTTAAATGAGTTAGATGATTAATTTAATTTGGATCAAAATGAGTTTTACTAGATTCGTTCAATATGTTCTCAAGAAAAGATAGAAAAATAAATTATATTAGGCAGATATTTTTTCAGCATAGTTTCCTTTTAGCTATATAAACATTTTCAAGCGTTTCTCCAATATTTTAAGCCAACTAAAAAGTAACATTTCGGAAGGCCCTCAAAATAGTCACCTTTTTGGGCAATGACCTCTTCCTTCGATGTGAACCACTGTCCGCCGAGCCTATTTCTTAAAGTTTGGAAATAAAAAAAAATGTCATTGGGTGCGATATACGGTGGAAGTTGAATTGATTTGAACTTCAATTCTAATAATTCCATGAGTTTTGCCATCGAAACCGCACAGGTGTGCACACATGCATTGTCTTGAGGGATGATGATCATTTTCTTTTTCAGATGAAGGTTTTTTTTTCCTCTTTAATTCTTCACTCAGCCGGTGTAATGACGACGTAATTATAATATCCTCCAGTTACTGTACCTCCTTTTCCCTAGTAATCGGTACAGATGATTCCGCGCGTATCCCAAAAAACCGTATTCCTCACTTTACCACCGATTTCACAATCTTTGCCTTCTTCGGAACCCGTTCACCTTCATGACCCACTGTTTTCACTGTTAATTTGTTTTTGGAGTGTAGAGTGTATCCACATTTTGTTCACATTTATGTATTGACGCAGGAATTAATCAGGATTGCGACGAAAAAGCTCCAAAATATTCCCATAATCGAACACAATATTTCTTTTACACACAGAGCAAATGCCACACCCATCTTGCCGAGACTTTTTTCACACCTAGTTTTTACAGCGAAATTAAAAACATTATAACTTGTGATATGCTAGTGTCCTCAACTATTTCGCACACTTTCGTCAATCACTCAAAACCATATCTTGGATTTTGTCAATCATTCCGGGAGTAGTCACTTTCACTGGACTTCATAAATGACATTCATCATTCGTGGCCAAGTTTATATTCATTTACCCAATTGTAAACAGTTGGAAACACAGGAGAAGATGTGTTATGGATTTCAACCAACTCATCTTTGATCTCTTTCGGTGTAACGACTTTTAAATATATGTGCTTAATCAACGCTCGAAAATCACTTGTTCCGATTTTCTGAAATAAACATACGTTTCTTGCTCAGAAAGTTGTCTGGTGAGTCATAATGCTTACTAAAAACAAACCATTTTCGATGCTACGAGAGCCATCTGTTGGAATTTCTAAGAAATTCTTCAATGACCTTCGTAGCTTATTTATTACACGATAACTATAGATAACAGGAGTATATTCAATGTTATTTTATCTTCTCTCTCTCATATTTTTAACTCAATTGCTTTTGACAGACAATTGCTATTTTTATATAATGCTTATGATAAACAATCATTAATCTACTTAACACTTCTATTTTTAAAGAACTTTGTGAAAAGCTTGTTTCACGTTTTGTTGCATATTTTTATTCCCAATAAATTCATAAGTATGAGAATGCTATCAAAATTAATATTTCTAATAATAAGAGTTAATTAGAACAAATTTTTCAGCGAATAAAATACAAATGTTCTCCTTGGACGTTGTCTCTTTTTTCCACACAAGCAACTAATTGAAAAGTTTGATATACAGTAGTACATTGGAAAATAAAACTTCCTTTCAATTATTTTCCTCTATATAATTACTATATTTTTTTTACTTATCCACCATATGCAATCAACTAAACTGATATTAAAAATAGAACAGATACGGGCAAAAAAGTAAAAGTGACAGAGAAATCAGATAGACCGTACTTCATACATTCTAAACAATAAAAACTCAGAGAAAGCACCCATGCGGCGCATGGGGAATACAGGTCAAGAGGAAATGTTAGTTATTGACATTTCTTACTTAAGAAATTATGTGCCTATCTTTGGAGCAATTTTTTTTTATAAAAAAAGGAAATTTTTGTGAAACGCTTATCTTTTTATATACAATGGTCTATGAAATGGTATATTCAAAAGTCATTTTCATGAAATTTTTTTTTTATTTTTCTAATATTGGCCGTATTTGGTAAAAATTGAGCAATAATAGGCATTAACACTAAAGTTCATATAACAAATTCTAATTAATATATTTCACTTTTTGTTTCAAAAATATATTTAATACACATATATCTGTGTTGTGAAGCAGAAAGTACCTCCTACGCTTACTGAGTTATACCGAAGTTATAAACTCAACATGATTTTACTAAGAAATACATCACTTTATAAAATAAAAATGGCTCCAAAGTAATTGTTTTACTTAAAAGTTATGTTTGAGAATCATAGCAAACATATAGGTATACAAAATATTGTGGTAAAATTTCATTTGAATATATGAAATACTTTTTAAGAAATGAGATTTTGCATAATAAAAATAATAAAATCGTAGTTTTAAAGAAAATGCAAATCTAAAATTCAAAATTAAGTGAAGAAATAGTTACCAGATATACCAACAACTATAATAAATAAATAAATAAGACTAATATAATTTAAAATATTTATATAGATATTTAAAACGTAAAATATATAAGACAAATATAAATATTTAAGACTTAAATTGTACATTCACTTCGTTTAAGAATGAATAAACAGCTGTTTCAATGCATCTCTTACATTTCAATGGCTTAGTTTTGGTCATGAAAAATTAAACTTCCAGACAAATTAAATTGAACTTCTGGTTTAAAATCTAGGTTATAATTTTGTTTCTAGTTACTGGTTTCTAGTTAACCATTTTTGAAATCGTAAATATGTGGGCTTTAATAAAAGCGAAAAAGAAACGTTCGAAAATTTTCACGAAGGCGGTGAGTTTTGGTTACGAATATACCTTAAGGAATAGAAAAGTAAAAATAGGCTTCGTATTCACAAAGTTGAAAAAAATTCCAATTCTAATTTTTTTCTTCTTGATAAATGTCTTCATTACGATTAGGAAATGATATTTCTTTGTTTCAATCAATAAAATCAAAAATGATACGTAATTGAAAAATGATACGTAATTGAAGAATGATGCGCAATTGAAAAATGATACTCATAATCTTTATAATTAAACAAATATAACAAAATTAAAGGCTTATTCTCACTTTCCTTGAATCCCTGGATTATAAAATGTTTTCAGTAAATAGAGAAGCATTCAAAAAGAGATTATTTTACGACTCTTAAAAATATTATTTGACGACCAGTAACGTTTGAATTAAACTGATGATTAGAGATTGTTAGCAAATATATCTCTCAAAAGTTAACAATTACATGTTCCTTAATTACAATTAATTTCTCTTCAATTTTTTTCCAGTTATTTTTATTCGCCACTCAAGGAACTATCATTTTAGTTAATAGCAAAAAGGTTTTAAGAGACATTTTTCTAAATTTTATCTTAAAGATTTTGGCATTAATGCTCATCTGCATTCCACAGTAATAAACATAATTTTCAAAAACATGTCTTAAAAAGTTCTATCATGAAAATTATTGCCTACATGTTTGATGCCTTCTTTCACCAGTAAAGAACTTATATGTCAAAATGCCATACTAAATAATTCAAAGATAGAAATAGAACTTATATAAAATTTTATTCATTTTACAGCAGATATAATTAAATTTAACTTAAAATATATTCAATTTAATAATGTATTGTTTGCTAAGAAGTCTGAATATCTGGGAAAATATTACTGTCTACTTCTCTCCAAATTTTATCATTTGCTTTAATTCTAACATTTAAATGAGAGATTATAAAAAAAAAATTAGCACCTTTAATGATTAAATATTTTCTACCAAGACTTAACATAGAACAATATCGAGGAGTGTTTCTATCTTTTATTAAAAAAATAGATTGTACCACACTTACAGAGACAAACACACACAAATAATAAAATATAATACAATGGAAACAAATGGAGTAGTTAAGAAAAAAAGAAAAATGCTGTTATGTATCGAAAAATGAATAAATTATTGAATATCCAGCAAAATAAGTCATTCACTTTCAGGCTGGTGACCTAATTGGGGGGGGGGTTACACTCGCTGTATGACACTAATCCTACATCGCTTTGCTGGGTAAAAATTGAATCACTTCAAAACATAAATTAAAATAGATTTTGCAAAAAAGATATAAAGAAAAAAAACTCACAAAACATTTAATTACAATTATAAAAAGTAAAATTTTCTAATTACAAAATTTAAAGCAAACATTTAAAACAAAAATGTATCTAATGTAAATATCGTTCAGCTAAAAATTTTGTAAAAGTGATTAACGAACTAACACATTTTTAAACGCAAAATTGTGAAGTTGATAAAATATTTTTTTTTCTTTTACAATAAATTATGCCAAGTAGTTTATTCATAACTTTATCAAGAGTCTTATAAATTCCGAGACGGTAGATAAAGGTGTATATCATTGTATGAAGAAAACAAGAAATGAAGAAATATTTATTATATGACTTTGCATGCACTTTAAGTTTTAGCTGAGATGTTTTATGAATACATTTCCTTTTGAAATGAATATTTACGTTATACTATTCTAAAATATATAATGGAAACGCAGAGCCGCATTTGTTTTTGCGTGATATAACATTTTAAGAAAAGCATATATTCTTAAGTTTATTTCCTAGTCTGAACTGTTTTTTGCTGTTAATATATGTTTTGTTTTTACGCACACACATACATTTCAATTTCTATTTCAGTTATTGTTTGTGTATTTTCTATTATAAATATACACATATAATCAAATAAAAAGTTTTTCAAATCGAACAAAATAATTGTACATGTTTTCAATGTATGTGTTTCAAATTAACGACTGAAATATTGTTAGTAATATATTACGCCCAAAGAGATGAATTCGTCCTGTTTTAAAATGTCGAGAAGGAACTTTAAAATTTAAATACTTTTGAAGATTGAAGAAGTATTATATTATAAAAATTATACAGTTTAAAGGAGCTTTAACTTATAATCATTTAGGTCAAAAACTGTGCTCCATAAAATTAGAGAAATGTTGAAATATTTTTCGGCTTTTAAAACAATTATTAAATATTTTTTTAAAAAAATTGTGCCAATTATTTTAGTTCTGTTGACAATTAATTACCTAAAATTGAACAAAGAAGACATTTGATTTAGAATAATATTTGTTTATTCTATTATCGAAATATTTTCGAAAAGAAAAAAAAACCCTCATCTGTATTAATTTTCTCTTTCTGGATGCTCAGATAAAGATAAAACAAAAATAAATTATTACATGTTTTTAATGGCAAAAATGAAGTATAAAAAGTCAACTGCATGAAACATTATACATTAACTTTTAAACAACAAGTTTGAGAATAAAGAAAAAAGTAATAGGATTATCATATCACTCAACAAACTTTTAAAACAAACATATTTCTTATTAATGTAACTATACTCACATTGTTTGAAATAAAGAACACATGGAATACGTCAGTTCATCCATTCTCAATTTAAACAATGTTCTTGAACAAGAGCCTCTTTGTCAACGTCATCTTGAGTTGGTTTATCCAAAATGAGATCAAGTGTGTTCATCGGCGTTTGGTATAAGTACCGTTTATTGAAATGTCAACCTACACTTAAGAACTCGGTAACATTGTCGAGATTAAAATATTGACACTCTTTACTAAAAGAGTATTGTTGAAATATTTCATTCTATATAATACATGTATCGGACTAAAATGTGCAAGATAAATAAATTTTTCTTGTCAGTTAAGGACAGTGACTCGAAAATTATTTTGCCACTTAAATTTTTTCCGTTTATTTTCATAGATGAGGGTGGTTCAAATAGAATCTGTCTTTGATGGCAAATGGCGTTGCAAAGGCAAGTGGATGTTATTATTGTGTGCTGCCATCTGTTAAACCGAGCAAAACAAATTTGACACTCATTCATAGGTTAGTTTAGATAGGTGTCGTAACGAGAGTTTTTCGTAGTGAGACCTGAATTGATCACTATGTTCCAGAAACTGAACAATAATCAAAGTAATGGGTTGATACCTATGATTCTACTCCAAAGAAGGTGAAGATGATCTCATCATTCGCTAAAGTTATGTTCAAGCCTTTTTTGGGATGCGAAAAGCGTCATACACTCGAACTTCTTATGAAAGGAAAAGTGATGAATAAACAATATGCTGCAGGAAGTTAAACTCTTTCCCTTTTCAAATTTCTATCACGGTAATTTTTGAACCACTCCCGTAAACAATTACATTTCCGAAACAATCTTTTACAATAAGTTACAGAATATCGCTTTCGCCATTTTTCTCTAAACAAGCTGAAAAAATTGAACTTGTTACTTTTCACATATTCCTTTTTAAAAAGCATTTACGTAACGAGTTATAGCAAGCTATTAATTCACGCGAATATAATATATTCCACTTCCGAATGATTTATAATAAAATAGAAAACATTTTCGTTAAAAGATATTTTAAGTAAATTAAAGTTTAAGATAAGCTAATAACAACGCCCTCTATACATGAATCAGAAAATTCATCAGATATATTTTACATTTGAAATATAATTTCGTTTATTATTCCTTCTTTTTATGAGATGTAGTTTTATAAACATAGGGCTATTCGCAAGATTTTTAATTAACCTTTGACACTTTTTTGTGATTTTGAAAAGTTTAAAACAAAAACTCGTCACATTACAGTGAAACGTGGCAAATCCAGATCAGATTGAAGTGAAAAAGTGTAACGAACAGATTTGAGGAATTGTATAAATAAGGGAAGTAGAACTTGTGACGTAATCCTATTACATGATTCGTCTGCCATCTTAAATGTTACTCTAAACGCAAATCTAAGCTTCAACTTTGGTCCAAGTACAGATAAAGTACATAAACTTGTCACAAGCCAAAATTTCTGCAATAAAGTCAGTTATATTTCTAAGTAGTATTTATTAATTCGCTAGTGAGAATAATGCTCGCAGCCAGTTCCATAGACCTGGCAGGAAGTATTAAGAATTATAATACATATGAAAAAATACCCTTACTGGAATACGTTGCGAGTAATTCTTCCAAATAATCAATCAGTTAGACAGCTTGGGATCCTACACTCAACAAATCATTCTGACACACAAGAATACTGAGACTTTACACAAGCAACTTTCTATTACCATAAACCTTATCTCTATTTAGTTTTCTGTTGCTTTAATACGACTTGATTATATCTGTCCCTCCCCTTCTATAATTTACTTAATTTCAATAACCGTGTTTCATTTGTCTGGAAAGGAGTTGAAACCCAAAAAAAGTAAGCAAAAAACCCAAGATGTTGTTTGAAGAAGTTTTCAATTTTTGCCTATGAAACAGAATAATTATTGGGGTTAGTTGCAAGAAAATGTTGGGTGATGGAGATATCGCGGTATAACAAGTGAATGTCGGTAAAAGACTGACTTTGAGTAAAGCTATTTTGTGGAGTAAGCACATATACATTGGTGTTCAAAATTAAGAGAATTTGCATATTTTGTCGAATTTCATAAAAAGAATTGAACAAAATATAAACATACTGCTTCAAAACGAAGGTGCAATTCTTGTACGTCGAATACGCAAGAGTATACATGTTGAGGGTGGGCGGAACAAGTTGAAAAACTGGATTTATAAGCGAACGTGCCAAAATCTACATTTCTTTCTCTAGTATATTTCTTAGCGTTTTTTTTTTTTTTTTTTTTGCAGTAATCACTTAAATCAAAATTTAAACAGTAAAAGTGAATAACCACCAATGTTTAGATGATGGAATAAGGTGGCGAATTTCGGATAGGCTAGGAGCAGGCCAGTCCCAAATAAAGATTTGCAGATAATTCGACTTAACTCCCAGCGTCGTGTCCAACTTATGGAAACAGTTTAAGGATACCAGATCCGTCCAGAGAAAGCCTGGGCAATTTCGTCCAAAAGCCTTGATAGTCAGAGAAGATCATCATTTGTTCATTGCAGGGAGGCGTAACAGAAATACTACAGCTTCCCAGGTCTCTCAAGAGTTGTATGCAGCCACAGGAACCCAAGTTTCAAGGGTGACTGTTTCCAGAAGACTTCATGAGAGAGGCTGTTTGCCAGATGACCTGTTGTTTGCGCCCCTGCTCAGTTCTGCGAACAGGAGAGTCCACTTAAAATGGTGCAGAGATCATAGAGATTGGAGCATGAATCAATGGGTGATTGTTCTCTTCACTGATGAGTCCCAGTTTAGCCTAATAGTGATTCTCGCCGTACTTTCATATGGAGAGAACCAGAGATCCGCTGCTTGCCCTCCAATGTCCGAAAAATCGAACATTACGGCAACGGATGCTTGATGGTCTGGGTAGACATCATTTTAGATGACCGCACGCACTTCCATGTCTTTGAAAAAGGCACTGTGACTGCAGAGAGGTATAAGGAAGAGGTCTAGGAGTCCTATATCTGCATTTTCAAGGGTACAATTGCTTCCGATTTCCTTTTAATGGATGATAACGTGAGGTCACATAGAGCTTAACTGGTTGACGAATTTCTGGAAAGTGGGGATATTCGCTGAATGTATTGGCCAGCCATATCTCCAGACTTCACTCGTATAAAGCATGCCAGGAACGCTTTAAGGAGGGCAATTTCAATTCGCAAAACCCCTTCGAGAACCATTCAAGAAATGAAAACAGCGTTTCAGAACGAGTGGAACCAAAAGTCACAGGAACTCATTAACTTCCTTATTTCGAGCCTAAAATTACAGTGCGAGGCCTGTATATCTATAAGAGGGGACAGTACTCCCTATTAACCATTTTTTTTTTGTTTTATTCTGCAACTGCTGTTTCACACCTTCAGATCAATGAGTTTTACACATGATCCTGCATTTGTATTATAAATGTTAAGTGGTTATTTTTTGCATTATATCAACCCTATGAGCAAACCAAACTTCATTAAAATCTGTCTCGTAGTTCTAGGAATAATTGAGCAAATCGGAAAATTCTTTTAATTTTGATCACCAGTGTTGGAGGGACATGGATTTAGCATTCGAACCTTCAGTCCTATTGATATTTTTCTTTCGAACTCGATTGATTCGGAAAAAGTGAATTTTTATTATTATTCTAAGCTGTACTTCAGGCATGTTGAGGATATAAATGTCCATGCAACTTATAAATGTCCATGCAATATAGAGAGCGTAATATTGCATGGACATTTATAAGTTGAAGAACATTAATTATCTGCGTTAATAATTATCTGTCATCTCATCATTTAAAAGCATACTTGTATGTATTTTTCAGCATAAATCTAATAGTGACCATTGACGTAAATAATTGGAAGATATTACAGGTTTCATTTTTATAGTAATCTTTATTGCGAATATTCAATAAGACAATGCATTGTAAAGACAATAATAAGTAATAAAATAATAATATAAATAAAAGACAATGCATTGTAATTTTGTAGGAAGAATGAAGGAAAGAATTTTTATAATATTTTAAATGTTGTTACGAAGAAGCTCAGATCTTAGCTACAAAAACACTCACTTTTTCCTGTAAAACGAGATGAAATAGAACGGAATTAAATTTATATTACTCCAGTAATTTAGAAGTCATTTGAAGTTTAGAAATTATAGATGAAGATATAAAAAAAAGTATTATTTTATTAAAACAAATTTCTCTTCTGCGTCAAAATGGTCTGGAACAAATTGAAACAAATTATATTAAAACGAAAAGTAAATTTTAAAATAACTCTATTTGATTATCAAGGAAAAATATTCTACAATGGAAGATAACTTTTCATCTTCATTAGGATAACATTGTTATCTTTAAAATATTTATATCGGTTAGCGAGCTTGAATATGTGAATGTAATATTGATTTTATAGATTTTTATTTTATTCCACAAATATCTAGACTAATTGTATTTATTTGAAACAAATAATTTTCAGTCGAAAGATCATTAGTAGCAACGGTTTCTGTAGAATATAAAAGTTTCCTCTTGTTTTTGAATATACTTTATGTATTTAAATGATTCATTTGTGTTTTATTCATTTAAAAAAAATTTAAATAGAGACAAAAAGTGTAATTTTACAAATTTTCTCCCCTTCATTCTTTTGGATGTAGTTTATTGAATTCATTTGAATATAATAGTCTCTGATAAAAAAAAAAAGCAAACATAATTTAGGATTAACATTACATTCCTAATTCAATTTAGCCGGTAGAGTGGATCTTAAGATGTTTCATTTCTCATTATAAAAGTGGTTAAAGATAACTATTTTTGATAGCAGATGATAAATTGGTGTTATCATTTTGTGCGTCTACTGTGAAGAAATCGAAGACAATCTCATACGTCGGAAAAAACACTTTGACGACTTTATTGGATGCGATGGACGTCATACTCAAGCACTCTTACAGAAAGAAAAAAATAATTAATACACAATGAGCTTTGTGAGTTATGTCCTTTCCATTTGCTATTCCTAACACATTATTTTTTGAACTGTGCTTGTATGTGGAAAAGGGTAAAGAAATTCTCATTGGCAAAGCTGAGGTTTCCTAAGAAAGCGAAACCGTTATCTGGCGGCCACAATATTGCGGGAGATAACGTCACTAAAACATTATCCACATGTAAATTAGATTGCTTGATTTCCAAAAAAGAGTTGAATGCAAATGGAGCTAGACGGATATGCTATGGCTTAGCTTGACAAAGAAGATTATTGGTGTCATCTATTGCAACTTTGCTACTGCTAGATAAGGACTCCGCTTCCCTGGGGAACCATAGTTTCAGACTTTCGCAAAAAAGAAACTTTTTGTTTAAAAACCTTTTCTGTATAAATTATATTTCATTAAATATATTTCTAAGTAGTGTTCTGAAAAAATGTATTTGTGTAAAATTTAACATCAAATGGCTTTGAAATATATTCTTTTTGTAATAAAACATATTCACATGAAAATTCTTCCTTGAAAACATTCAAATGTTTTATAAATACATAGGGGTAACGAAAGTCTTAAATATTATAAATAAATAACCAAGGTATCAGTATAAAATTTATTTTGCGTTTCTATAGATCCTTTTGTGCAGATTGCTGTAAATTACAGCTGTTAATGTTGAATTGCGAAAGTCACGGATTGAAGTAAATAGCAGGCTTCAGATGAAGGGAGATAGATTTCGTTTTGCTAAGTCCTACAATGATGGCCTTCGAAAGGTCCAGAAACATTAGGAAAAATGTATAACTGTGGATATTGACTATGTAGAGAAGTCTTGAGAATAGCAAATAAAAAGTTTCTATCTTGGTAATTTTTGTGATAGTTTATACTGTTCAGGACCTCGGGATAGTAATTAAAACTTTAATATAACTTACAGTTCTATTAAAATTTGCTTCGCAAAACCAAACAATTATTAGTTTTAGACATTAGTTTAAGAAATAATTATTGTTTCTAAAATATTAATTTTAAGGAATTATACTCGTAGATAAAAGAAATGTTTGCTTAGAAATTATTCTTATACTTCTCTTAAAGTTCTATTTAGATGAACTTCGTTCATCCAGTGAATAATTACGTATCAACTGTGTATTTATTTTTTACCTTAATTTAGCATTTCGGTGATTTTAGATTCGATCGATTGATTTTCATAAAAGAAAATTTCAATTTCATTCTTTAATCGATTTTTATGAATGTCAAATGTGAATCATATATTTTGCTTAGTAGTGAAAGTGTATTTCATGACACTAATCGTTTTAACGTTCACAGAAAAATTATTTTTTTTAAACTCTGAAACATTGCGGATATCACGCGAAATATAGATTATTCAGAACTGCAGAATTCAACGAGTTTTTTTTACATTTCGTTCCGCAAGTTTTCTGTGTTTTTATTTTTATTTCTATGTTTTATTCTAATCAGTAAAAATGATTATTGGTAGATGACATTGGATCAGTTATAATAGGGCATTATCGTTAAATTTCAATAATTACTAAGAAATAACCGAGATATAGGGATAAAACTTATTCTTCATATTAATCGATCCTTAAATACTCAATGTAAATTACTGCTACTCTGATTGATTTGTTTGGTTCGAAAAAGCTGTGGATTGGAGTAACACGCAGTACCGTAAAGTTTTAATTATTATCCCATATTGACGCAAAGTTTTAATTATTACTGAAATAATGGAGGTAGAAATTTAATTTTTATTCATCGTTCTAGAAAATTCTCTACATAGCCACCTCCTAGAAATATACATTTCTCTCAGAGTTGGCCGTAGTAGCCTTTTGGTCATGGTCATATGCTCACGGCCGAGCCCTTATTCGTGTAAATATCCGCCTTGAAGTGGGCTGATGCACGTTGCATCTTTTGAAGCTCCATGTCCTTCTAGTAGTGTAGTGTGGATTTTCGGAGAAGGTAGTGCTAATTCAAGTGTTGTTCTCGTCCTTTGACCAAGGTTCAAAATTACGCGGTCCGTGGCCAATAGCCCTCGTATAGCTCTGAGTGAGATGCTAATAAATAAACTTTCAATCAATTCTCTTAGGTTTCTTTTTTTTAACGTTTCGAAGGCCGTTAATATAAAAGTCAACAGAATAAAGTCTATCATTTCCATTTTGGGGAGAGACAATTACTTCAATTTACGGTTTCTTGAAACCAAAACATATGAACATGATGAGCTGCAATTTACAACACTATATACATAAGGCTCAATTAATACGAATGTGTAGAATAAATTTATCCAGATATTTTGGTTATCTTTTCAGTAATTAATATATTTCACGATTCCCTTTCGAAGCACTGATAATTTTAATTTTCTTTTCTTAATACCACATGAGCGATAGTTATAAAACGGAATTATCTTGCACTTTTTTAAAACGTTTTTCTGAATTTCACTTGGTGTGTGTGTGTGTGTGTCATCAAATTTTCGATCGTTAATTTAACCAACTTCCCATCAAGCTAGAAATCTGAAACCTTGGGAATCGTTCTCACTAGCCTAACAATACGATAATTGGACATTTGCGACAAGTTTTAGCTAGTATTTTCTTCAATAATGCAGTTTATCCCAACCACTTGGCGCGATTTCAAAAATTGGCACCAAACTTGGCGATTTTTTTGTTTGGCTGAACGTTAAGTCCGTAAAACGGACCAGGGTAGCCACATTTGGCAAAATACTGCCAAATAATTCTTGTCGCCAAGAGTGATTGGGTTAAACTGCATTCCAACCATTTAATTTACCGAATTAATTAATTAATTTTAGTTACTTTTAACGTTTTTATGTATTTCACTTGGTTCGTGTTTCTGTGTGTGTGTCATCAAATTTTCTATCGTTAAATTAACCAACTTCCCATCAAGCTAGAGTTCTGAAATTTCGGGAACCGTTCTTATTTGCCTAACAATGCAATATTTAGATATTTGCGACCAGTTTTAACTAATATTTCAATAATCTTTCTTAATAAATTTTGCCACTATATAAAAACGTTGTTTTTAAAAACGTTGGTTTTTATCTCGAATTATTAAATCGTATTTTTCAATCGCACCGATACGTTTCGATGTTAATATTGCTGTAATCAACACTTTTCCCATTGAAATATTTAAGCACATTTATAACGTCGTTAATAAATTAAGTTGTGCAATCACACATTGAAAGAAATATCATATACAATAATTTAATTACGCAAAAAGTAAAAATTCTTTGAACGAGGAAATGAAAGAAAATTTATTCATTGTCAGCAGATGTTAAAACCCTTTTAAAAAAACTTGTATAATTTCTTAAAAAAAAGAAAGAAATAAATCTTTTGTAAGCCCTGCAAAATTTTAAAAAAATGCATTTCCTATTTTTGTAAAGTGATTACAAAATGTCCTAAAAGCTCCCTAACTAAAGATTTGTAAAATTACGATACAAGAGAACTAAGAGCTTTAAAACAATT
Organism: Nephila pilipes; assembly: GCA_019974015.1. Taxonomy (NCBI): domain Eukaryota; kingdom Metazoa; phylum Arthropoda; class Arachnida; order Araneae; family Nephilidae; genus Nephila; species Nephila pilipes. The sequence goes on along the minus strand of BMAW01110933.1, from coordinate 100,340 downwards.
ATTTTCTGACTAATATTAGAAAGTATTTTTAACATAAAAGTGAAAAAAAAATCATGAACTTAAATTTACTGCAAAAGTTCAAAATATCCATTCTTTCTAGGAAGCAAAGCTGAATTTATTATCGCATATTTTGAGAAATGTGTTTCAAAAAACTGATGGAAACTTCTTGAATTCTTCGAGTAATATAGCAATTTTCAGATAATCTATTACTAGGGAATCATTTTCATGAAGTTTTACTTATAAATATTCCGATAAAAAAAATGTCAGGGAATGTTAAGATCAGGAGAACGAGATACAAAGAAGATAGTACAATATACCAATGAGTAATGAAACTAACATTTAGTGTTTCTTTCAGATTTTATAATTATGTTCCTCCTTCTTCCTAATCAACGGAAACCTGATGATGCAAATGAAGTAAAACTTCAGAAGTAGAGTGAATAAAGATTATGAAGGAGTATAAGAGTTTTAGAGAATTGAATTGAGAGAATAAGGTTGCGGTCATGAGGAGGGTGTTAATGCGATGTGCGAGGAAGTCTTCTGTGAGTATGGTGGATTTGATGATATTAGAACTCAACGCTGTCGGAGAAATTGAAGTTCCTCGCATTGTATTCCAGTAAGAGCATTCTTTGATAGATTATAGAAGTTGTTAGTACTACAACGGAAAGGATATTAATTGTGGAGAGCATTTCCCTTTATTTGAGAATTAATAAAAAATATATTTGGATAGTATTAACACATCGATCAATAACTCCTGAGACTAACCCAGAGATGGCACTCGTAGTAAACCAGTAACCAGGTCTTTCTAGAGTACTAACCTTTGCTTGAAACGTGTCAAAATTTTAAGTCGATCGGACCAGGAAAAAGGTTTTTTGAAGTGAAGTGAAAATGGTTTTTTCCAAGTGGGTGCCGCGATTGCTTTCGATGGAACAAAAACAGCAACGAGTCGATGATTCAGAAAGCTGTTTATCGCTATTTACTCGCAACAAAAAAGATTTCTTGCGGGAAAAAAAAAAAAAAAGATTTGGAAAAGCGTTGAAACGATTGTATCACCCTAAAAGGTAATTAACAAAAGGTGTTATGTTGATGAATAAAAAAAAAATTGCAAAAAAATGTTGTTTTCAATGTTAGACTCGGGAGTTATTGATCGATGTGTTAATTACTTTAATTAATTTGCCAGTGTTTGAATGAGCTTCAATTTAGATCTTGTGATTAGAGTAAACTTTATCCTTTCAGTTGATACGGGTAAAAGCATGCAATCGCAATGCTTTAAGATATTTTTAGGTGATTGACTCATCTTAAGAAATATTTGGCTATCTTGTTTTCCTAATATGAACATTCCTTGACTTACTTCTGTGTGTATATGTATAGAACAAAGCGTATAAAAATATTCCGCAAACAATAGAGATTATGAAAGTTGCCATATTATTTAAAAGAAAGACGCAAGAAATCTTCATCAGAATTTTAAGGCATATTCCTCAAAATATGTAGGAGTTCACATTTATCACTTATGCAGGAGTGGATATTTTGAATGCTTGTGGTAAATGTAAGTTCATAATTTTTCTACATTATCTTAAAAGTATTTCTCACCATTATCATAAAAATGATTGTTTAAAGCTTTTTGGTTTTGTGTAACAAGCTAAAGAATCGTCAGAGCAGGAACTGTTAGGAAATCCTGTATTTAACAATAAAATGTTTTTTAATTTTAATAACGTTTTTCCTTTTCACAATGTAGTAGGAAAGACTTGTTGGATTTTAACGCAAAGCATTTTCTTGAATTCAGTCATATTGTTAAAGAGCATTTAGAACTTAAAATAAATTTTTATTGTGATTTCTCTTCAAACATTACTAGTTCCGATTATTTCAATTTCTCTGTTATCACTGCTATATAATACAAAATGTTTAGTGTTAGAATGATATTTGCTGCATGAAGACAATTATACAACAACTTATAACGAAATTTTAAATGTATTTCTTCTCTGTGAAATTTTAAATGTTTACTTTTGTAAGGGGTGGTGGGGAATTCATTCCCCAAGAAAATAAGAATTGGATTATTTCCTTTCGAAATTAATAATACATTATCATATAAATAGATAGTTTTTCTTGAGAAAGACAATGCTTTCGGATTCGCGTTCGTTATTTTTTAATGTAACTTAACAGAACAATGAGATGAAAGAAAAACACGAATAAATGATTTTAAGATTTTCAAAGTTTTTATTAAATCCATTCAGAAATAATAAAAATTGATCGGTAAAAAATCGTCATTTAAAATTTTTCATCTTTTTCTATTTTTAAAATCCAATACTTCTTCTATTTACGGCTTCCTCTGAAACCAAACAAATAAACATAAATAGCTGTGATTAGCAACATTGAACATAATGATCAAATAATATGCAAAAATGTTTTATCTAGGTATCTCGGTTATTACTCAATAATGATTTATTTTTTCACTATAATCTAATGTAATTTATTCAAACAAATAAAATAAAATAAGACTAATATATCAACACAATGCTGCTTCCAAACAAAAGTTAGTTTTAAAAATTATGTTCCAAATTAAAATTCATTTACCTTCATTAACCTTCATTTACCAGTGTAGGTTTTTTTTTTATTGTAGAAATGTAACTTTTTGATTTTAAGCATTGTAATTATTAGAAATTTACAAATAAAAGTGCAAAATAATTTAAAAAATTACTAATTATGACGAGAAATTAAAGTTTAACTGTATAAGAAAAATAATTTTGATTATTTATTGAAAAGGGAGAGGGGGGAACAATGAAATACGGTTAATAATAATATCAATGATGCTATGGTAACTATATACAAGTATTATAAAAAATACTTCCTAAGTGAGTGCGTGTGAGGAATGAAAATCAAGTTCAACTTGGAGGATAACGACAAATAACGTTTTATTCGTAAGTCTTCAGGACAACACACATGTAACACAACTTGGACAATAACAGATACTTAAATATACAGCACTTGAAAAGTTAAGTGACACAAAAACAGGAACAAAGCACACTTTTAATAACGTTCAGCTCACCAGGTTAATAGTCCTCTTTCCCAATAACTTCCGCAGTAAAATTCTGCACTAACAAAGCAGGTTTCAACATTTTCTGGTAGATATATGCTGTTGGTTCAGAAATTTACCCGGCAAGCTCCCCTTCAAGTGTCGACAGCTTTCAGTTGTTCCTCCTATCCATCTCCACAAAAGAGACTCAAAGATAAACTCCAATAATTCCTCTATATTCAGGCCGAATCTCCAGCAGATTAACTCATCCACCATTCCCCGAGCAGTCTACAGACAAACGGATTCGGTACATAGATTGATTTCCTTTTCGATTGCAGCTCTTTGCCTATTTTTCTCCTTTTCTGTCCAGGCTTCAGGTCCCATGGGAAAATTCCCGAAAAGTTCGTATCTTTCTTCTCGTTCGATTTTTCGCTTACGTTCCAGCACCTTCGAGTACTTTCCATTTGTCACCAAAGTTGCCACGTGTCTCACCAAATCGTTAAATGACATCTCTGAAATCCATCTTTTCCTTTGGAAGAGAAGTGTTGCAGGTATGCATTAACTCATGTTCGTAACATACCATTTAAGTTAGTAATATATAACTTATATGCATATTGTATATAATTACTTTGTTAATAAATATTTCTTGTGTCATATGATCACCTCTAAGAATGGATGATAATTTCTCTACTCCTAAAACGGAATGTTACAGCAAATGACACGCCTTCGAGAAGGAAAATTGAGCTTATTTAATGCGTATCTCAAATAACCATCACTTTCTCTAAAATTGAAAACAATAAAAGTCATATTTTAATATTGAGATATCTGTATATTTGTTCACCAGTTTATGCGAATAAAATCACATTTATAAACAGGCGTGATTATGTATGAACAATCCATAATTAATAGGTTGTATTTACATTTATTTGTAAGTTATGTACTTGCATTCGGGTACATCTTACAATCACAGTAACTATAACTTTGAAAAATTGCAGAATACTCATGAGCATAACGTTCTGTACACTGAACAGAATTATTAATTTCGAAAATTAAACTTAATAAAATTTTAAGAAATCCTATTTTTAGGATTGTACTATCCAATACTTTTTCTTACAAATATTGTGTAAGGCTTAAAATATGAAAATTTTTATAAGAAAAAATTACTTTCAAATATACTATAGGAAATATAGCTAAGAATTCTTCCCATTTTGCATTTTTTTTTTTTTTTTTTTTTTGCTATTAAAAAGGACGGTGATTTGCTGATTCTGGAGATTTATTATTTATGAGAATTTAATAATTATAACACTCGATAATTACACTTTGTAATGCGATAGAGCAATATATCTTAACATATAACAATAGGAGGCTATATAGGAAATAGCCTTGTTTCAGAATGAGCAAAATTTCAGTACTATGGATTAAAAGGATTTTGAAGCAGAATTTTAAAAATACACATTTTCAGAAAAATATGAATAAGATATATTGCTCTATCGCATTACAAAGTGTAATTATCGAGCGTTATAATTATTAAATTCTCATAAATAATAAATCTCCAGAATCAGTAAATCACCGTCCTTTTTAATAGAAAAAAATTCATAGTGTGAAAAATTTTACTGTCTCAATACCTTAAAAGTTCATATAGTTTTCATTAATAAATTCATAAAATTAATACAAACATTTTGTATCTCAGTAGCTCTTAAAACCAGCATCTTTATTTATTATTCCTTCAATCATTGACGGAGAATTTGATGTTTAAAACTGAATTGTGATGAGCGAAATTAACTTTAAATGGCTTTAGAGAAAAACATAGCGCCAGGGCGAAACTCTTATTAATATATTTATTTTACATGAACGCACACATGAACAACACTTATATAATTAGATACTTTATAGCATTAACATTTCAGGCACAATCATGATAAAGAGTAAATTTTTTTTTCTCAATTGGATTGCACGTTCTTCACCTGACGAGCGAAGGAAAAAAAATATTGCAGTAATTCTCATTTGGAATTGAAGTTGCAATAGCCACTGTGGTAGTGTAAATACATTATAATTTAACTGCAATCTTATGGGTTTGTCGAAATGTTTTATTTGATGTATTTCGTCAACAAAATAACAATACTTGTTAACAGTATTTCAGATTTTATTAATTTATATCTAACTTCACATTGTCAACATGAGAGACCCACGAGGGATTAGATATTTAGTTTGTGTGTCATTTAAACACTATGAGATTAACGTTGACATTCTCTCTTGATATATTATTACCTTTTACCCCTTTTCTGTCAAGAACAGTTACACCTTTTTTGGCGCAATATAGCCATATAGGACTCTTCCACCTTAGAACTCGATTGCCGTTCGCTCACTCAAGTCAGTAATAGAAACATCATTATTTCGAAAATAATAAATAAAACAATGTTAGATTTTATGTTTTCCGCTGTGTTTGAATAACTTAAAAGTCGTCTCTTTTCTTAGTCCTAAAATCGTTCTCTGACAAAGTATTTTTACAGTTGCATTCGAATTCTATTTATATTAAAACAATTGTATCCCCTTCATTAAAAGTATTTTGATTTCGAGCAATTTTTATACAATCTGGCTGCATTTGATCTCCAACAAATGCTTTTATATTTTAACTAGACGTGATTTTCTTTGCTGGCATTTTGCCATATCGAATTGACACAAACATATTTTCTGAAATATAAGAATATATCATATGAGTACTATTCTGCATTGTATTTGTAAGAAATTATTTTTGTAAGCAAGATTTCCTTCTCTACGAAATGTTATGTGGATTTAAATGTAATATGACAACTTTTCTTTGATACTTACGAATTTAAACAAATATTTAAAAGTATTGTTAAAGGTTTAACTATTACTTAAAAATAACCTAGATACCCGTATAAATTTTCTTCTGCAGATTAGTCGATCCTTATGTACATAATGTTTTAAATTACAGCTATTCATGCTGATTTGTTTGGTTTCATGAGCCTTAGATTGAAATAACCACCAGTATGAAGAAAGTGTTCATTCGTATGACTTCTGCAATGACGGCCTTCGAAAGATCCAAAACCACTGGGAGAAATGTATAACTCTGGATGATGAGTATGTAGAGATGTCTTAAGAATAGTAAATAAAAAATAAATATCTATCTCTTAAATTTTAGTAATGATTGAAAATTTACGGAACTTTGGAATACATCAATCTATGGCTTTCTGAAACCCATCAAATCAACATGAATAACTGCAATGAACTACATTGCGTCATAAAGATTAATTAATATGTAGAATAAATCTCACTCATATATTTCGGTTATTTCTTTAAAAAAAATGAAGACTTTGCATTACCCCTTCGTAATGTCAGGCTTAAGTGGTATTTTTATTTCTATAAGCTTGAATTTTATTTGGTGTTTTTCATTATAAGTGGCTTGCGTATGAAGTTTTCCAGAAAACATAGTATTCATAATTGAGAGCAACCGTGTGGTGACCGAGTGTGAAAGAATAGTTCCACTGTAGCTCATGCATGTCGTAAGAGGCGACTAAAATGGGTACACAGTATCTGGGGTAAAGCTGGGCACCCTGCCCATGAGGATTACATCAGTTGACTGGTCCGCGGTTGAATATACTGCTTTGTGGGAAATCGCGTTATAGAAGACACCAACTTAAAACAAAAATTAGGATACGATTCTAAAAAGAGAAAAACTGCCTTTTATGACGTAACATTTTCACCATTTTTAAATTTACGTACATAAAAACATTTCACAAAAAAGAAAAAAATAAATAAAATTCAACATCGTATAGAAAAATATGAAAAAAAATTGTGATTTCAAGTGAAAATAAAAATGAAACATTATGTTATGCCCACAAATTTATTCCTCATTATCACTTATTTTAGTTGTTGGAGAATGTTTGACTGAAGCCTTATTTCAAGATCTGAGCTTGTTTCAAAGATAAGTTCCACTACAGTTCCGGTTGGTTCATATGTTAAAGAATGTGTCATGTTAGAGATTATTTGCTTTTGATTGGAAGATTCGTAAAAAATTCTTGATAGGCACACACGCAATTTTTAAGATTTCTTTTAAATATTTCCTCTCTGCCTCTACTACAGAGGGTCATTCTCTGAAAAGTAAGATTCCATCTGTTTCGATATATTCAAACATTTTTCTTTACCTTTCAGAGCGTAGTTTTTGGTTTCTTCATTGAAGGGACTTAAGAAAAGGGAGAGTACGGATAGCCACCACACACAATTCCTAAATTGCGTTGTAAGAAAATTTCCGCATTTTTCGAACCGCATAAGAGCGAAACGCGTTGCAAAAGTACCGCATTATAGGTGGCCTACCTGAATATAAATGTAATTAATTATGAAATGTTAATTAGACATAATTTTAAGACATACAAAATCATACGAAATTACTGATTATAGATTCTAAAAACAATTTTAGAACTTATATTAAAGCTGACAACCTTCAAATATTATAGAATTAATCGAACAAATCAGTAAAATATCAAAATAACCATAAAACAAAATTAAATACATTATTCTTAATTAAAAACAAACATTAAATATTGTAATAAAAAAGCCATAAGTTTACTGAAATATAAATAATACTTAATATGTAATTTTAATTCAGACTACAACCTAGTCTAATACAAAGTTACTTAAAACGTAGAAGATCTCAAGAGAAAAGAAAAGAATCAATGAAAAATAAAAATGGATGCAATGTAATTAAATATTGTGATTTTCTGTATTTCTGTAAAAGCCTTGATAAATTATTTCAAGTTTAAATAATCATTTGGTATCGTTTCGTTTCCTATATTTTCATTTATTTAATCTTTACCACCTCCAAAAAAATGGCATAGTATAAAATGGAATACTAAAAGTGAAACAGCCAATTAAAAATAGAAATTCGATTATATGCTAGAAATTTTTTCGTTCCGGTTTTTGGGATGAGGGAGTGAGTGACGATGAAGTTTTAAAATGTAAAAGGAATATATAACGATGTCCTAGACGTTTGACAAAAATGGAAAGGAAGTTAAAAATTATTGACAAGAAGGAGAGTTGAAAATGTCGAATGACCACTTAGATGTTCAGAGGGCACGTTACCCGTGTTTATCGACGATAGTAAACCCCATGGGAAAGAAAAAGATAACACGATGCCTCGGGATCATAATGCTTGTACTTACGTAAATAAGACAAAGCCTTGAGGTGTTATGCCTTAAGGATTCACAGGATATTTATTGTACACGTCGTATTTCTTTATCACCGAAGTACTACCAGTGCAGTGTGCCAGTGTTAACTTTTAGAGAAATTTAAAGCCGTGTATTGGTCCAAAAGGCGTTCCAGTGCGCTACTAAATGTTCTCCTTCTCCAAAACAATTCAAAACTTCACGCAACTGGTGAGAAATAGAAAAATTAAAGGAAATTCTCTCAAGAACCCTCGAACATCCTTCCTGTAGTCTGGACTTAACATTTGTAACTATATTTTTTTTCACGTCCGACTTCTATGTATTATACAATAATAACATAAACTCCCAATACGTTGGGTAAAAAAGTGGATTTATATGAGCTGCTATGGGAAAAAAATATCTACATGTAGTAATTAAATAAGTTTTGTTAAAACAATTAATCTACACTCCTCTATACACACATAGTGTGATGACACCTTGCATAAAATTCATATGAAAGGATTTCTTCAGATATTGTGGTATTGGAGTCTAGTAAGAATTATCCATATCGGTTGAATCAGGGGGAGACTGATTATTTATTAATGTAAGCTAGTGATCTCACGAATTAAAAGCTAAAAAGGAATGGTATCAAGAACAAAATTGAACTCTTCATAATGATATTTAAAGAATTGGAAAAATTGGAAGTATAAATTTTATTGAATTGAAGTGAATTTATTACATTTTTGTATATATAATAATATGGCCGTTTTTATAACATATTGTTTGTGCCAATAGTTTGGCCAATAATTCTGGAAATCCCAGTGTTACAAGGATCAATTATTTTTCAATCTTAGTTATTTTCCATTATCCTTCTTTAATTGGGTTTTTTTTTTCAATTTTTTAATTTCTTTCTTCAATTTTTTTGATAATTTTGGTACTTATCAAATGAAGTTATTTAATATTTGCATTTTCATATTTATTTTTATTCATTTTCTTTGTTAAGAATGTTTCACATATATGTATGTATACACACACACACACAAACACACACATATATATATATATATATATATGTGTGTGTGTGTGTGTTTGTGTGTGTGTGTGTGTATGTATGTGTGTGTGTATGCATAGATCGGCATATATCTTTACTCAATGATATTGTACTGATTTCTTACATATTGTTTTATGTTTTGATTACTGAGAATATTTCCGAATTTGTTTTTGATTCATGTATTAGCATTTAACTAATTTTAGAGGAAATTACGTGATTTCATCTGTCATACACATGGTGAATTGAATCCATTGAGACTGTTTTTTTCTTGAATAATTTTAAGCAATTTTTCTCGCATATTATAGCAATAAATCACGTGAAAATATTTTATTGATTATTGTTTGAAATGTTTTTTTCCTTCCTATTTTATATCTTATGAAAGTAGGTTGTAAAAATATTTTTAATAATCTATAATAAAAATACGGTATGACCCACTTTAACACGTAGACTAAACAGCGGCTTAAATGGACCGCGATTTACAGTATTAATATAAACTGAGCGAAAATTCATTTTCTAACCATTCCCACGTATTGTAGATTCAGAAAAATTAAGTTCTCTTGACAATTTCTGTCCGTCTTTCTCTTTTCGAGTTAAGTCGATAACATTAAAAGATCATTCCTAGATCGTACGAGCCTTGATTTGGCGTTTGAACTCTTTATTTGAACTTACATTATTTTCTTAATTATTAGAGAACCAACTTATACAAGAAAAAATCTTTATAACTCTTAAAATTTGATCAATACAAAATGGCTGAGTGTACATCTAATCTCATTGAACGCGCAATCTTCAAAATAATTTCTTACAAAAAAAATTCCAATTGAAAACATTTCACATCCCAAGAAATGGTGATTCATCTTTATAAAATTGAAAATATAGGTTTTAATTTATGCTTTTGAACATCTTAATGGGAATTATTACATAATTACTCTTTTCATTTTACAGATAAAATATTAATCTGAAATTCTTCAATAGAAAATAAGAATTATGATGCCACAATGTTTAGGAGTGATATTACAAACGACTGTTTATCGATATATATATATATATATATTGATTTGCACTAAATAAGTATTTTTTTTACCTTAAGATATTCAAAACTGCTTATTTTTAAAACACCACCAAGTTTTTTTTTTTTGAATTTTGAATTTTGAATTTTAGAAGTTACAACACAACAATGATTTATTATAACGTGAATAAAATAAAGGGAAATATGTTTATTATTCAAAACTTCGTGGGTACAGCATTAGAATTTTGCTAAAATATTTTATGAATGCATTTCTCAGAAAATGAATATTTATGCCACACTACTCAAAGACAAAAAATACAAGAAAGATATAAATCATTTGATATTCTAAGCCACTTCTGGTTTTGTATGATGCAGTATTTCAGAATGTCCTAAGTTTTTTGTATGTTTAATGTTGTGAATTGTTTTCGTGAATATATATTCTGTTTTTTCTTATTCAAATCAGCACCTTTCAAGTCCTAAGTAAATCTTTATCACCATAGTTTTATTTAGGAATGATTTAGATATTCTATTATTCTTAGTTTTTTCTTTGTATTAATTTATTTTTTACGTACATACTTATAAATCAAATTAAATATTCAAATAAAAAGATAAAATAATAATCAGATGCAATTATATAGGTAAGATATATATCACATTTAAATAAAACAACATTCCTAAATTTTCGAATAAATTACGATTTTAAAAATGAAGATAAAGTTAATGTTATTATTTAATGGAAAAAACCCGTCACAATTAGAAAGCTTCAAAGACATTTTATAATTAAAAAATTTTGGAATCTGTATTTATAAATAAAAAGCTGGAAAGGCCTTTATATTTACGAAACTCATTTGTGGTTGAAAAGTTCGAAGATATTTTTATAAATGGAAATGTCTGAAAAAGAGAGAGAAAAAATATTTTATGTGTGTATGTGGATTATATATATTATTCTTTAAAACACTCACACACACAAACACACATAAAGACTAAAAGACATAAAGATGTCTTTATGATGAAGACTCATTTATATTTTTAACATTCAAAAATATCATTTTTATTAAAAATGCCGGAAAGAGAGAAAGGAAAACCTTCTTTATATATATATATATATTCGAAAAACCTTGAAAAGACCTCTATACAAGCAACTATATATGCAAATTAAGAAACGAGATTGACGCTGTAAAATATCTAATTTTGAGTTCATACATATTAACTTATTATCACATTTAATACACACCCCTCTTCTATCCCTGGAACGTTCTTTGTGAATCTTTCATTGTTAAAAACAGTGCTAGAATTTTTCTTCTGTCAGATCCATCAAGACGCGGATTGTTTTAACTTTCACAATTTCAACGAACTCAAATCTTTTTCATCTTTTAATGCAAATTTCGCCGAAGGAAAAAGATCAAAATCGTATGGCGCAAAAACCGGTGAATACGGTGCGTAGTCTTTCACTAGGGTGCTGTACTTGGCTAAAAGCCTCTTGACAGACAATGCTGAATGACTTGACATTCCACAATTCCTGTCGTTTCCCCTTTATTCTTTCACGAAGTTCAGAAAATACGTGAAGGTAGTGATGTCAATAATTTGACCTTCAGGCCCCCAGTGAATGTACACAATCCCATGAATATAAAAAAAAACAATCATCATTGTTTTGAATTTTGATTCGCTTGCACGAACGGTTTAGCCCTTGTATATGGTTTGGTGCTTTATTTCAGGATCATTAGTAAAACGCCACAATTTTTCACACATTTATTATCTTTTCTGATAAGTTTTGGTCATTAGTAATAGCATTCAAAGTGTCAGTACAAATATTTTTGCGAGTTTCTAGTTGCTCAAATGCGAGAATTTTTCCTCCATTTCGGCAGAAACTTTTTCATGTTAAAATTGAAGCGCAACCTGAGGGTGAATGATCTTCAACGTCTTCTCGGCTATCTTGAAAATGCTTAAACCACTCTCAAAAATACGTGCACGCGATAAATATTCATTGTTATACACTTCTTTCAATAAATTATAACTTTCAGTAGTGGTTCTTCTAAGTTTCATGTGAAATTCTTAACAATTCGCTGCTCAATTGTTACTCTTATCATTTTGCCTGGTGAAAAGTAACTCTAATGCAAACGAAGGTTTCGGCAGTACAGATTTATTTTCAGAAACGAGAGGCATTGCATTCGAATGAGAAGGCTTCAGGTTAAACGTATGTCGGTTGATGACGTTTGGCGCATGCGTACTTCTTCTGTAGCAGCGTCAATCTCGTTATTTAATAGCTACACTTCGTAATTTAAAAACGAGAAAAGGCCTTTATGATTAATAAGTTTATTTAGGTTTAAAAAGTGCGAATATCTTTCTATTAATGAAAAAATCAGAAAAAAATAATTATCTTTATAATATTTAAAAAAAAAAGCTGAAAAGAGTATTTGTAAATAAAAAACAGAAAAAAGCCTTTATAATTGAATCACTTTAAGAGATTTTACACAATTAAAAATTCGTAAAGGCCTTGATCAATAATAAACTTAAAAACAGATTTACAGTTAAGAAACTTAAAGTTATTGTTAAAATTAAAAGAGAGTTTAAAAGAGAGAGACTCAGAGAGAGAGAGAGAAACTTGGTTGTAACTAAAAATCTCGATGATACGTTTATTTCTAAATTCGAAAAATGCCGTAATAATTAAAATGCTCATTGGGACCCTAAAGTCACAAATGACTTTAATTATCAAAGCAGTATTTTCGGAAAAAACGCCCCATACAATATTTATAAATCACTAATTTTTCGAAAGGAAAAAATATATCCCATAAAATAGTATATCAGAGCATTGATAATTTATTCAAAAGAGTAATGCGATACTTTTAATTCGACATTTCATTTGATTGCGGCAACTGTACTAAAGAAATAACAGAAAAAATAAGTTGCACAGGAATTCTCACTAAGTCACATAATGCTCATTTTAGCAATTTTTACACAAATACGACAGGAAAAAGAAGATATAAGGTATACACAGAATAATTTAAAGACATAAATTAGGCATGAAAAGCAAAACAAACATATCAATTAATAATTACATCACATTTGAGTTTAGTTTTTTTTTATTAACGTCGCACTAGAAGCAACACGGCTATTGGCGACAGACCTCGTAATTTCGCATCACATTTGAATTAAAAACCAAAAATAAAGAAAAAAGGCAAAAAAAAAAAAAGTGCGATATCGTTCTTTAAATCTATTAAACACACAAACAGGCATCTAACTAAAAATATAAGAGGACAAAAAAAAAAGACTACAATACCTCTTTATAAATCTATTAAACACACAACGTACAAACATTCATCCACATTAAAGTATTAGAAAAATATAAATCATGAAATAAATAGGAGAAATAAGAGCTTTTATTGTACATCATTTGCATCCGTTTTGAGTCTCTGTAACTGATATTTGGACAAGAATCCCTTTGTCAGTGTCATCTTGGATAGTTCCATCCAAAACAGATCAAGATTGCGTGTCAGTCATTGATACAAGTGCTACATGCCCAAATGTCAAGCTGTACTTGAGAACTCGCATCTTCTGGTATTGTTGATCCATTTTATTTCCTAGAATATGTCTTAGAATAAGTGCTTATTTTCGTCAGTTACTTGCGTGTTTGTTACACCATTTTACAGAAAGAGAATAATATATTACGGCCATTCTGTATACTTCAAAATGAGTATTAAGTAAAAAAAGTAGAATACATTTTTCATATTTACACTGTCTGTTCATGATGATATTTTAAATGAGTAAATATAGAAGAAATATAAAGGAAAACATTTTCAACAATTGAAATGATGGAATAAGGAAATTTCTATTTTAGTGATAATAAATAAACAATACAAGCGGAAAAGAAGAAACAAACAAATATTCTGCTTTATTTTTAGTCTGAATTAGATATTTGTAATTAATTAAATGTAAATATTACAAAAAATGTGCCTTTCCAACCAACTTTCATTTGGGATATAAGAAAAGGTGTAAGTAAATATCAAAGAAAAATTCTCTTAAAAGGGAGCGAAAAAATAAAGCACTAATTCTATTTAGAAGTGAGAAATAAAGAATCTAAAAGTTAATAATAACTTATTGCCTTTGAGACATAAATAATCAAATAATTCATTTATGGCTATGGAAATAAAGTTAAACAAATTTCCGGTGTTTTATTACATAGCGCATCAAAATGTTGATTTTTATTTTAATTGAATTTCCACGTGAAAGATTTAGTTCTTAATACTTAAGGATATTAATGGTAACAAATATTTAAAATATTAACTTTAAATTTATTTCCTTGTAGCATGTTGATTCCATGAGCATAAACACACATCAACACATATTTTAGTATTTCACTTTTATTTATGAGGCTGAAGGTTGCCAAAGAATACCAAATGTGATTTATGTAATCCTCTCCGTAAATAATAAATTTTTTAAACTTATTATTCATTTCCAACTTCATAGAAGATATTTTTCTTTAAAAATATAATTTTTTCTCGTGTTGCTAAGGGCACGCGAATTGCAAATTATTCAAGATGTGTTTAACTGCAACATCCGATAATTTTTACATTGGCTTTAGTTAGTTTGCTGCATTTTTATTTAAACTTATAAGTTCTCATTCTGATAAATAAAAATAATATTTCTTGAATAACCCAATATAAATTATTTTATCTTTGTTTTCATTTGACAGAAAGAATAATGATAAAATATATTTTAATGCATTGTGATTGCTGCATTTTGAAATTCATGTTATTGAATTAAGGAATTTCATTCATTTTCTTAAAATTCATTAATCATTAATAATTTATTTTCATAAATAAAATGTATAGATTTATTTTTTCAAATTAGAAATATTTTTTTTTAAATTTCTAACACAGTAATGTATCAAAAAATTTTGTTCCAAGATCGATTCAGCTGCAATAATAGATTAATTACTAATACCTCAATAATATGAAAAAGTTAAAAAAATAAACAAAAGAAAAGAGTATAATGTTCAAAATATATATATAAAAATGTTTGATGAAAGTGAATTTAGTTAGACTGCAAGAGAAATAAAAATATCAATCATTTTTAATTTAATATATTTTTTTAAATATTTAATTATTTTTCACATAAAATATTTTAGCCATTATTTACTATTATAAATTCTTTAAAACACTTTTAATTTTCTTGAATTATAAATCCTAATTCCCTAATATGTAATAGTTTAATTACTTTTTATAATGAAATTCTCAATGTTTTTTTATTTGTTTGTTTTTATTATGTTGTTGAAAATTTTACAATGCTTGTGTTGTTTCACATTGTAGTTTTACGTTTTTTATTACATTGGTTCGTATGTGATAAAATCAATTTATCTACTCTTAAAATTAATTAGTACTAATATCATTTTTTAAAGCCGAGGATAAAACACTTTCATTTTTGAGTCAGATAGATCTTTGTTTACCTATTAACTTCTCGAGCCAGAATTAATTGGTGAATAAGTAAGCAACCGGAAAATTTTTTTTTATAAGGTGTAACTAACAGCTTTTGGTTTCTGATTAAATTACTCTTTTTTGCAACAGTCTCTGCAGCGTAATCAATGTACCTTTAGACGACGTTCTGACTCGGATAATATCAATTAGTATACAACACAAATAACAAACATCATCATTAATTAAAACAAAACTAATAAGTGCAAAACGATCTATGCAAGGTTTGGAAAGAACAGATTTTGCCACTTAAAGTACACTTTTTTTGAATGGGCTTTTGTTAACTCATATTGTAACTGTGACTGGTTCAAAACTTTAAAAGCTTTTTTCTCACATTTTAAGGAGCTCAATCGAGCTGAACTTTTCTGTACACGATTTTGAAGAACAATACGATAGTTTAATATTAATTAATAAAATTTAATTGATTTTAACTAATTCCTTAAAGAATTAAATTTTACGCCAAATTCCCACCAAGTCGCTAAATCCGTCGTTTAATATTTTATCGTTTGATTTAACTTTAATTACATGTAACTGATATAATAATTTGTCATTTACTTTAATTTTAATTTCATCTAGATTAAATATATTCATTTTAATAATTTTTTTCCTTTTAATTTTAGGATCGGAAAAGTTTAATGTTGTCCTCATCTCGATATTTTATCGTTTATTTTAAATCTTATATTTAATTGAATAACTTTATAATAATTATAAAAAAAAGCGCACCTTTTGTGGCTAAATATGTTCTTTGCAAAACTGCGCATAGAACTTTTTGAGGATTTATATTTCTTTTTCTTGTATAAAAAAAATTATATTACGCAAATTGTGTAGCTTGAGGGTAAACCCATGCTAAAAAAACTCGTATTTTACAGGTGTTATTTATAATTATTATTAAATTACTCAAATAAATTTAAGAATTAAAGTTTGAAATATCGAGAAATGGAAAATAGTAAACTTTTCCGATATTAAAATTAAAGGGAACGATAAATTATTAAATTGAATATATTTAAGTTAAATGTAATTAAAATTGAAGCAAATGATAAAAAAATAGAAAAGTGATCTGGTACTCTAAAATGCCCCACCTAAAACAATAATCCCTTAGGTGGCGAATTATTGTAATTTTCCGGAAGAAACGCAGTAGTTTTTACGTTTTAAATTTAGACTTTCAGCAGGTGCGGCTTTTCTACCGATACGGAGTTTACATGCAATTAATAAAAATTTCCGTAATATGTCATTGTAAATAGAATAGATCACCTTGGTGCAGCTAACCTTCGACATTACATATTGTCAAAGGGGTTATTCTGTTTAATGTTAGCTTGCCACGATTTTCGTCCACTCAAGCAGATCCAGAAAGAACGGCCATTCGCAGAAGATAATGACGTTCGGGCGACCGTTAAGGAAAAGTTCCTCGAACAATCTCGGGGGCTCTTCATCCAAAGTGATAACCATCTAGTGGACCACTGGGACAATTTTATGAATTTTCAAAGCAGCTGTGGTACGAGTATCTTATGATATAATGCTCTTACCACTGTGAGGATGAACCGATAATTGTAAAGGATCGGCTAAGTGAATTAAAGTGAATAACGTACAGCTGACGGAAAATTTACTCCTATTTCTACAGCTATATAAAAGAAAAATTGCTGGTGATGTGATGAGTGATCGTTTATTAAAGTGGAACTGAGAAGCAACACGTGAGCCATTGATAATGTACCTCAAAAGCTTGAACTTCGGTAAAGTGACGAGGGGGACATCTGAGCCGGTTCTGCCCTCTCCTAACTACCGCACCACCGGGAGGACTTGGGATCTCAACAGATTAAACGTGCATCAGCCCCGCTATTCAATAGGACTTCAGTGGCATCAGGGATCTTATCAAAGACTTGACAAAAACGGGTTTGCAACCAAATCTCTGACGATGTGGCTGTATTTTTTTTAGATGTTCAGATCGTATGATATTCTTTACTAATTTACATTTATTTTGAATGTTTTAATTGCTTATAAACTGATGTCTTTAATCGTGTATAATCATTATGTTCCTATGTTATGTATAATTTCCAACTATGTATGATCATTATGTTCCTATGCATCATTCTTTTGTCTTATGCATCTTCTCTCGCTGCTTCTATTAAACTCTTCGTTAAACCAATAAAAGCCCGATTTCATTTTCGCATCTCTTATGAATAAGATAAATTTTTAAGATAAATTAAGATAAATTTTTAAGATAAATTAAGATAATTTTTAAGATAAATTAAGATAATTGTTTAAGATAAATTAAGATAATTTTTTAAGATAAATTAAGATAAATTTAAGATAAGATATAATGTAAAATAATATATAAGATAATATATAATATAAGATATAAGATAAGATAAGATAAATTTCAATATTTCTTAAATAAAACTAATACAATCAGAATCAATTTAAAACTAGATTTGCCACAGCAGCCTATTACCACCTATTCAATCTTAAATTTTTTTTTGTTTGAAATTATATCATGACAATAATTAAATAAATAATATTAGGTGATTAGCTTTAATTTTTTATTCAAAATCCAAAAGGTTTTGATTATCATTGTTTTTTTACAACAAACCAGTTAAAATGACTGGTGCACATTTCTATGTGATGATAACAGATTTGCATAGTTATACAAAATTATAATAAATACTGAGTAATTGTAGAACTGTAAGATATTATGTGAATAATTCGTGATAAGAGTAAATTCTTGATTACGGGACATTACGTTATAAAATTTTAGTCGTCGATTGAATTTTGAAGGGTATTGGAGTGCCATTTTAATAAGAATATTGGAGCGAAACATTTTTTGGGGTTACTTAAATATTCAAAATTACATTCTTTCATAAGAAAACTAAATATAGAGTGAAATGATATCTAATAATTTAGTTTCAACATATTTTTTTCAAGCCCAAATAATGGTAAAATGAAAGAAATCTCTGTTTTTTTTTCTGCTGCGTAGTATAAAAATAATATAATATATATGCCATTATGTGCTGGATTTGGAATTACACGACAGTTAAATTACAAAATAAAGGAATTTGAATATTATGTTTTAATTAACTAATGAAGAAATTTATAATTAATATAATATATTGCAATTAAACTAGTTGAAGTAATTTATCATTATTTTAAAATATATAAAGACTGAAAATCCGACTAACTATTTTTTCTATGACCAGTCATTTTGACTGGTGTCGGTAGAAATAAATATAATTGGTATATTTAGTGTTAAACATATATCAATTTAAACATACTACAAAAAGAGGGTTAGAGAATAATAAAAGGTACCCTTTTTTATTACATTTTCTAGCTTACATATAAAAACGTTTACCTCTTTATTATCCTCAATATATTATAAGAAAAATACACATTAAATTAAAAATAATTTCATTTAGGGACGCTGCTATGTAATAGTTCAAAATATAATCTTAAAATGTTCTTTCTGTCTTGAAACGCAATCTTTCATATTTATGCACACTGAAAGCGGAATTCTGTCCCTGAGGAAACAAGTACTAAATCCTTTCGTCTTAGACGTTAAGTGTCATTAGCATATGACATAGGACCGCAGCTAAAGCTCGCACAGGATGTGCTTTTAGATTAGCCAGTGCTATTTATTTAAATGGGACCGTAGTTTGATAAGGTGAAAGCAAAGCGTCATTGATTATTTTTGTGCAATGGAAACGTAGAGTTGTTAGATTTATTACTGACAATAAATAAAATTTATCGTTAAAAATGTGTTTGTAATACTTTGTATCTTTACATTTTATACTTAATATCGATTTCCCTGCATTAATTTTTATTTTATTAAGTACAATATTTACATTTTAAAAATCACTTGATGGTGTCTTAGATGTTGTTTTTGAGTATATTTACTGTTCATTGTAAATTGATAAGGCCTTCAACAATTCCTGATTATGAATGATTCATCCAGGTTCTAATCAAATAAATTTAGGCCGTGCGATCAGAATTTTAAAAGAACTATTTTATTAAAGAACACATAATTAGAGTTTACATAACTTTATGTATGAACGATGGAATATGACGGGATGGGTATCTCGAAAATCAGATTTGCTCTAACTTTTACAAGTGAGAGTTTTGAAATAAGTGAGGAAAAAGAGCGAGAGACCTTGTACCAAGCCCCTTTATACCGAAACTTCAGCTCAACCTTTTTTACATCGGCCCCCCATTGACTGTCGCCAAAATCTATCGATGGAACGCAAAGAGGAGATAAAGTACGAATGTAATAATTGTTTCAACCCTCCGATTCTCGCCAGATTCGCAGGGGATTGGTGGAAACTGTAAGTGAACCCAGAACGGAGTTCTAAAATCTGCTTCCAAGGAGTAAGGGAGAACTCGGTGTCCATCTCAAAAGTATCAAATACAGATTAACTGCCACCCATCTTTAAATTCGAGTTCAGTCTTAAAGAATCATCAGTACGAAGAGAAATCAAATATAAGCGATATTTTTAATAGCTGCATGAATTCTTATATACACTTCTGGACATTAAAATTGCGGCACAGGAAGGAATGATCTGATAAACGTCAAAATCGCATAAAAGAAGAAGTTGGGATCTGCAAATGGTTTATATTTTAGGGCATTCAGACGACGCAGGAGAGAGAAACGACATCTGAACCACTGCATAAAAGAAAAGTTGTGTAATGGATTTCTCATAGGAGACCATTTTGTAAGGTCGGAGATTGCTCAGAAAATAGTGTTATGCCTTGAGTAAGAAGAAGAAATGCTTACCAGCAAGTGTCGCAATTCGATAGAGGTAGGATCGTTACCTATCCAGAGTGTGGAGTATCGTTTCGTGATATCGCCCGTCACACTGGTGGGAATCCAACCATTGTCATGCGAATAAGGAATCAATGGGTTGCAGAGGTTCATATTGAACAGGATCTCCACGCCCTCCCATGACTAACGTTCGAGAGGACAGACATATTGTGAAATTGGCCCTACAAAACCATACAACCACATCACGGACCATTAGTCAGGAAATGGGCAAGTTTGTAGCATGTCCTGTATCCGCTCTTGCGGTAGGATGACGTTTGCAATAACGTGGACTGTCAACACGGCAACAATGCAGCATAAAGACGGCGACTCTGGTGCGACGAACGACTAAGTTGTATACAGAAACGGACCAATATCGTCTTTTTAGACGAGTCCAAGTTCTGTATGCAGTATTCTGATGACCGTATACGTGTCTCGAGGCTCCAACGAGACCGCTCGTCGCTTGCTTGCATTCGATATTAGCATAGGGGGCCTGCACCTGTTGTGATGGTTTTAGAAGCCATTGGGTACACGACACGCACATCTCTAGTACGGATCGACGGTAATTTGAACGCAAATCGTTACATTTCTGACATCTTACGTCTTGTGTTTGTGCCCTATATTCGAGGCCTGCCAAACGTAAACCAGATAATGCTAGATCACATGTTACACGTCGTGTTCTGACCTTACTCGATGCACAGGGTATATTGCTACTCTGTCCTGCATGATTTCTAGATTTGTCACCCATTGAAAACCTCTGGTCATGGTTTGCTGAGAAACTGGCCCACCACCTATCTCCAGCTAATACTGTTGATGAAAAGTGGCATAGACTTGAAGCATCATGGAGTGAGTTGAGCGTTTCTATCATCCTAGCCCAGTTTGACACCATACCTATCCGTGTAAAGGACGTTTCAGCTGCCAGGGGTGGCAATAGTTTCTACTAATTCCGTATCACTATAAACCCCCAAACTGCTTGCAAATTTAATCATTTTGCCTTCAGGCCATACTGTTTATGTACAATTAATATCTTTTTTGTATTTCCTTCCCTTCATGGTGTTGCTATTTTAATGGCCAGCAGTGTATATTTTACCAGAATAACCATTTTAAGTTATTTAAACTTTACAAAAAGCGTTTTATTTTTAAGTTCATTTATAAGTTCTTAAGCCCCGGAAACAAAACGATCCAGATTGGAATGGCGTTATAAAAAGAGTAAAGCTGCAGCACTAAAAGCAAAATCTCCGTTATCTACTGGAAATTGTTTCGTTATTGTTTTTGCGATTCACGTCGAGTGTCGCCATGACCTACGTGCAATTGATGCAATGAAACTCCAGTGCTCTCTTTCTCCATATCGATTGAAGATCACAAACAGCTGGTGTAATACAAGAAAAACTAAGAATTTTTTTTCTCTAGACTACACTTTAAAATCTTCTCTATAATAATCAGAACTAAGCATTTGCGGATAATCTCAAACAAATGTTAGGAGTTGAAAGATTGTCATCAAATGAAAAGATGTAGAGAAATTTTTCCGTAATGAACGCCGTCCGACAATTATTTCATCATACTGGAATAAAAAAAAGCACCAATATGTTGAAAATTTTTGTGTGAATCTTAAGAGGATGTATAGAGAGGAGTAATAGTAGTATCATGTTTGCAAGTAATATTTCTCGGAAAAGGCCTTTTAAAGAAATCTATATATGATTCACACTGGTTTATATATATGTATATATATAATACCTACTTTTCCATTTATGTGTGTGAACGTAATTATATTGCTAGAGAAAAGTTTTTAAAACATAGATATACTGATGTTCTATTTATTTTAAATTACAATAAGCCATCTGAAGGTAAACCTAACTTATCTTTCTATCCTATATATGTATATCTATTTCAAAATAAGACTAATAAATATGAAACAGAATAGTCAGACTTACAATCGAAAATTTAAGATAATTGAATCATTAGTGATATTTATTATAAGAGATGCAATTTGAAATTTCATATTAATAAGATACTTTACTGGAGTAGCTGTATATATATTTCAATTTTTAGAAATATTATTTTTAGTTATATTATATAAAATAATAACTTAGTAAGTTGTAATAAACTAAAAAAATTGTTATAAGAATCTTATCACTAGATGCATTAAATCAAATTTTGATAAATATTTAAAATTGTTTAGGACAAATTAAAAATATAGCGTATATATATTTCTGTGTCTACATTATTTAAATGTGTATGTATGTTTGCATAGATTTGTATTTGGGTGTATATGGGTGTATATGTATTTGTATGTATGTATATAACTATATGTATACTCGTATATGTGAGTATATATAGGCATAGTTTTATTATTTTAATAAGAGTTTTCATGTATAATAGTTTTGTTAATAAATGTTAGTTTTATTAAAATGACGGTTTTATTAAAATATTTATTCATTTTTTTTTTATTTTAGTCTTCAGATGGAGAATAGAAGAATAGTTATAGAAAGAATATGGAGTTATTAGAATAGTTTCTTTTATGAATTATAATAATGTAAAAATTCATAATTTTAGAAAGTGTATTTACTGCAAGAATTATTCAGTTTTTTGGAATGGTTGCAGTATATAGGTTTTTGAATAATTTAAATTTCTTTGTATATTTATTTTTTAAAAAATTCTCTAGTTCTGTACAGTCAATCAATAAATCAATAGTTTTGGCCGTTACGAACCATTTTAAGTTGCGCGTAGAAATGTGTTGTGCACAAAAAGTTTATTTTAAGGAAAAAGCTACAACATTTTAGCTTAAAAATATATATTATATAAGTGTACATTAAGCAATATAGATTATTTTATTATCTTATTTATTTTATTTAATTGTAAACTCCTCTCCTTTTTCATTTTCCATTCTTGAATTTCTGTACGTTTCTAGAATTTGGATTATTTTTGGTCTGTACCACACACACACATTAACAATAGTGTAATTACTGAAGTTACGACGTTTAAACACACATATCCTATTCCAAATTATGGGACAGTATTTAACTTATATTACCTTCATTTTTGTTTTTCCTTAAATTTTTTCTTTCCTCTTGAGATTTATTATGCATTTTGGGTAGCTTTGTGTATAACTTTGTTGCAAGTTTTCAGTAATGGCTTAAATATGTTTTGAATTACGATTATTATGTATAATTTTTATTTCAGGTACTTAATGGATTTTTTTTCATTGTAACATTTTGTATATTTTTAATTTGAATGATTTGGTCATTTTGATAATTTACTGATTTTTTTCAATTAATTTTATACTTAACTTTTAAATTTTAATAAAAATAAAGTTTTAAATCTGCTTTTAGAGGTTATAATTTGTGGTTTAAGTGTATGGTTTTATATAATTAACATTACTATATATATGTATATCAGAAAACGTTACAAACACACCCATGAAAGATAACTGATCCTATTGCAACATATCACTAACAAACTTAACGGAGCATATCTGATAGCAACGTAATACATTGATTTGGCAATTGTGTTATACAATTATATCCATTCCATGCAAATATTTTTGTGCTTCGTACAATTTCTGTACAACCTAACTGAAACTTCTCTTCAACAAACATTTTTATATTTCTATTATACTTGATTTGGCGTTTTGGCATTTTGCCATTCTGAAATGACGTAAACATATTTCTCTCAAAACATGTCATACGGGTATTATTCTACGCTACATTAGTGAAAATATTGTTTTCAAGTTGCTTTACCAACAAACATGTCATATCAGCTAATGTGAAGAGGCTCTTGTTACAGCTTGATGTTTGTTCGCGACATAATTCTGAACTTGTACAAGCACATGTCGGCCGTCAGTAGTGTTTATTATTTGTTTTCACCTTATTTGTAGGATAAGTGGTATTGTTACTTAGAAAATTATCTTAATTGGGGGTTTCAATCAAAGACTTTTGATATCAAAATTACAAAAAGAAAAGGCTAATCAATTTGAGGTGTGTATCTAGTATTAAATTTTAAAGTATGAACATTAATTAAATAGAATTTAATTTAGGATTTAAAAGAACAGAATGGGAAAAATAAAAAGTAATTATTTGTTTTATGACATATTTAGAGAAATAACTGTGATAAATTGTGTACAACAGTGAGACATTCGAAAGAGAAATTGTTCCTACCTAAGGTAATAGTATCAATTTTTTACATTCCAATCTATTGATTAGGACGTATGTAGCACTGTTGCTATATTGAAGGATTTTTATCCCATGTGTAGACGACTCGGGTCCTGTGCAGGGTGGCCATAATTAAACTGGCAGCGTACAGAGTGTTCTGTAGCGCTATACAATGGCAGGAATTGCGTCTAATGTGGAATAAGGATTAAAGAAAATGAGGTACGAATGATTCCGTGAAAAAAATTAGTTACTGAGTTAAATGTCTCTCAGTTTGTTCAGGATTAGCGAGCGCTGCACGAGCTATCACATGACGCTGATTCGTGGTGTCATCTATCGAGTAACTGGGGAACTGGTTTTACAGTACATTTGAAAATACAATTAATACTTCGATAATTAGCTAGAAAATCCTACACACACACACACACACATATATATATATACATACATACACACATATATATAATATATATATATATATATATACACACACACATATATATATATATATATATAATATTAAATTACATTAACTCTTATTTTTGTTTTGATTAAATGTTTTTAGAATATATAAATCCTTTTAAAATGAAAAATACATTAAATACCACTATTTAAATGTAACTTCCACAAACAGCTCGTGTATTGCTAAATAGAAACATCCCGAGCGTCATTTTCGCAGCTGATTTAGCACAAATTAGGAGAATCCCTTTCCCTCCCCCCCTTGAAAATAAAAACTTTCGGTTCAGCTTAACGGTTCTCTTTCTCTTTACATCTGTTGCGTAAACCGCGTATATTTGGCACGTGGTCATGACGTGGTTAATACTTTAAAATTTTAGAATAATTTAAACATCACTTAATAAACCTCATGATCTGACGAACACCAATGAATTAAAAAAAATACAGCAATTTAATTTTAATTTTAACAAACATTTAGCCTAAAAATGATGACAAATTATTTTGTCGTCCTAGCAAATGCAACATTAAGATCAATCATTGATGAGTAACATAATCGAATATTCTTGTAACGATCAGGAATTAATTCAAAAGAAACGGTTTAATACATTACAATGATAGTTAAAATGAATAATGACAATTTCTCTTTCTGCTGCATCTTGAGAGTTACATGCTTTTGTCTATTAGTTTTATTACCACTTAAAAAACCACTTCTGAGCTTCAGCTTCGAGAGCATTTTACTGCACTGCACATTATGTATACAATTGCAATGCTATCATCCATGAAATATGAAACAGTGTAAGAAAAGAAAAATAACAGTTACGATAAACATTGCGCGAAAATACGAGCTTCACTATATGGTTATTTAATATTCGATTCAGCTAACTCCGGAATGTGCATGAGAAAATCCGGAAGTGAGTGTCTCAAAAGGTGTCTGATTATATAATGTGTCAAATCGTCGGATACGGAATAAAGATCACTTACTGTCTTTAACAAGAGTTTTCAAATACATATTCAATAAATTTTAAGAATCATATGCCATTCTCCCAGTTAAAATTGAATTAAAAAAAAACTTTCTAGTGAAACAAAAAAAAAAAAAAAATGGTACGATTTATTTTTAATTATAATAACATCAAAGAATTGTAAAATACTTTTTAAAATGTAAAGGCGAAATTACAAAAACTATTTTAATGAAAGACACCAACATATAATACCGGAGGTTTAAACATTGTCAAAGACAAAATCTTAAGAAATATGTATAAAGGTACAATTTGTGACTAATAATATCAAATAATAGCCAATAATAACTGGTTAACTCTATTGATAACTTAATTATTAATTTACCATTAAAATGTTGGTTACCTTTAGAAGCATTAAATGTCTCTAAGTGCAAAATTAATAAAAAAAATTATAACATTATTTTCAAAAAACTG
Source organism: Nephila pilipes (assembly GCA_019974015.1). Classification (NCBI taxonomy): domain Eukaryota; kingdom Metazoa; phylum Arthropoda; class Arachnida; order Araneae; family Nephilidae; genus Nephila; species Nephila pilipes. Next base: position 73,835 of record BMAW01110933.1, on the reverse strand, counting down.
ATAGCACGAAAACAAATGAAAGCCCATTACAGAACTTCGAAAAGCTTTTGTAACAGAATGTATGAATTAATTTCCTATAATAATTACGAAATTATTTCCAGATACTACTAAAATAAAATAATTAATTTAGAAGGAAATAAAGCTTTTATAGGAAATAAATAGCGTTAGAGAGAAATTAATAATATAATAACAGCCTTTCTCTTCTATTCTCAAATTAATAAAATTGAATATCCATATATATATTTAACACTTAAAATTCATAAAGAAATCATTAAATTTAGAACCATTACTAGACAAATTAATCAGCTAATAAAAATAATATAAATTGGTATTTTATAAATAAAACTATACAGTTAAGAATAAATTTATTTATTACAGATATATGATTATAATGAGAATTCTTCTGATAAACCTAGTCTACCTCTTTACCCTGCAACTACATTTTTAATTCAAATAAAATAATAACACTAAAGAAAGAGAATACGTTGTCATAAAATTGAAATTACAAGTAAAAAAATATTGTGGTTATATATCTGATAAAAGAAATTTTTCTGACCGCAAGTTAATAAAGTTCATTTCTGGGATAGTAATATACACGTATATATCAATAGAAATGTTATTATAAATTATATACAACGTAACAATGACTTGATTAATCAAAGGTCAAATAAAATTTTAACTTCAGAAATTTTTCCTGCAGTTCGAAAAAGATAAATATAAAATTAATGATATATTGGTAATTAGTTTTTGATTTAATATGCTTAATTTAGGTTATACATTTTAACATATACCAATTTTAAAATACGATAGACTTCGTAATAAGCTTTTTGTAAGAGAATATTCTTTCAACTAATAATTCATTTGTCAATCATTAGCTGGTGATGCCAATTATACAAAAGCTTATTTTTTTAAAAATCCCCCCCCCCCTAATTTTTAGTATGAAAATATTTTTTTAGCTTGAAAAAATTGTTGCTGAGAATTCTTATTAATTTTAATATTTAGTACTATTATGAAAGAATCTAACATTTTGTGGCATGACAACAATGTGGCAAATGGCGTCAGTTCAGAAACTTGGGATTTGCTGAGATAATGTTATTGCAGTCATTCAGTCAGTTAAAATATTCTTAATTGTAATTCTTAAAATTTTGAAGATGTGTAAATTTGCAAAGTAAAGATGCTTTTTTTAAAGTTAAGTTTGAAATGTGATTTACTATCTTAAATTAATTGCATGACTTTTCTAAATATGTATACAATTTTTTTTTAACTCTAACTTGATTATTTAGTTAGTTATTCAAGTTTTCTATAACAGTGCGCTAAGTCATTTTATTGCCCTTTAAGACTTTAAGCCCTTTAAGCTGTTTTTTTTAAACTTTTTTAATTTTCTTGAGGGAAATATATTTAAAATATTGGCGAATTTTTTTAATCAATGTAAAATTTTCAAATTATTTTCTAGTAGTTTTGGATAGTACGATTGAAAATCCTGTGTATGGAATGATGATTAAAAAATTGTTATTTTTCAAAAATTCACAAAATTAGTTAAATCTCTTTTTACCATTTTAATTAATGTCCTATGCAAAAGAATTATAAATAAGCCCAGTACAATATCAAAAATATGAATAGGTTTATGAAAAATACTTCTAAGAAACGAAGAAAAAAAATATTTAAGAAATTAAAGTTTGTAGACGTTGGAGAAGTTTTAAGATATTGAAATATTTTGAAAAAATAAATCAAAATATTAAGTATTTTTTGTTAGAAAATGTGATTTTTTAAATTATGAAGTACATATTTTATGATTCTACAAATATGGTGAATTAAAATTTTGACTTTTAAATATATAATTTTAAAAATTGGTCATAGGGGGTCGGGGACTCTTAAAGTAATTTAACGCGACCTTATTCGGTTACCAACTAACCAACCAATTGACGTTCTATTAAAGGAGTTCTCTACACTTCCGCTAAACAATAAGACGAATACAAGAATAGGCAATTCTTTCGAGCACTGTCCTTGGTTGCTATTTTCAAATATAAATATTTAGCCGACGTTAATAATACTGTTTATGATGGATAACCTTCTTGGAAAATTTCCAGAAATCAATTAACTCGACTAGGAGTAAACCTGTTTTTCTTTATATATTGTAAAAAGTTTTCATAAAAATTCTTTTTTAAAAATAGTGCTGTCTTTTAATTTCGATTAAAGTAACTTGGAAATATTGCAAATGGGAGCCATATAATATATCCAATTAACTTTAATGTGTTTATTGACTCTACATGGCTCTCATTTGAATAATTTAATAATATTAAAATATTATTAAAGTATAAGTAATAAAATTAAAATATTATTTACTTAAGTCTCACTGAAAAATAACACAAGGGTTATGAACCTCGTAAATTGGAACTTCGGTCAAGTGACGCGGACGACACTTGAAGTGGTACCTGCCGCTTTAAATTTCAACGTAAATGGTGGGTCTTTAGTAGAATCAGGATTCGAGCTAACGATTCGTCGAAACCAACCTCGCCAGAGTCTGCGACCATGACCATAAAGCTACTGCGGCCATCAAAGAATATTGGAGATTCGAATTTGGGAAAACTTTAATAAGTACGATTCTCCAATATATATTCTTTTAATTTTGCATGGTTACGCTTGTAATCAAGTTACTTTACATTTCCGGAGAATTTTCGGACCTTTTCTAAGCATAATTATGAGTGTCGCCTTATGTACAGATTCGCTGTTTCTTAAAAAAAAGTAGATCATTTTTCGTTAGCTGTTCGAAAGTCATAAATCGCCAAATGTAGCCCGTTTTTACCTCTTAAGTTTAAATATCTTATTTATGAGGAAAATAATTCTAAATGAAATTATATATCATCGCTTTTTCAAACATTTGGAATTTTTTTCTTTCCATTTAAGGATAAATGCCGAGCAGTTACACTGTTAGAGTTCTCATCAATAGTTATCATCTTAAATATGCAATTAGACGTGTAAGGTTTTTTTATTACTGCTCAAGTTTTGGACAAAAACTTTTGATGACACAAAAACCAGTTATCATAGATATCACATCATATCGTATACGAGACAACTATGGAATGATTATCATGTGCTATCATCTGATAAGGTCACCAGAGTTAAAACTTGCTCATCGCTGGAATCTGGAGTTTTGCTTTACTGTGATTTGATTAGCAGCATTTCAACCATTTTATTTATTTGGCAATATTTTCACTTTCTTTTGCAACATGTTTACGAGTATTACATGATTTTTTTCTTCTTTTAGCTCACGTACAGGATTTGAACTTTGGTTAGATTTCGGGAAAAAATAGAGTTCTCTCGTCGGGCTATACTCGGAAAAATGCTGAAATTAAAATTCGTTGTAAAATATAAATCAATGTGGACACAAAACTTGAAGGAAAAGGTCAAGTATATTTTTTTAAATTAAGGAAACTCGTGTTTTAATCTAGTGATAGAAATATTTTGTAGACACCGAGCATTTCCTAATACAGTCGAAGCAAAAGTGTCTCTATTACGGTGGTTACGTGAAGGAAGTGTAATTACTCTATCGAATGTTGACTATTCGATAATCGAATCTATTCTAATTCATTATAAGAAACAAAGGGATTAAGAAAATGTTCTAAAGTAGAAAATAAATAACCGAAATATAATATAATGTACACAATAAAAATATACGGAAATAATTTTAGAACAAAGTATAAAAAACAAATATTATACTATACAATAAAGAAAGAAATTATTATTAAACTTTTAAATATAAATATCATAAAACAAAGCTATTATAACAAAAAAGTATGAAAGCAACAAAAACATAAGGTAATAAATATAAAAAGTAGAGTATTATGTACAGAAGAAAATATGTTATTAATAATTTTAGAGAAAAAAACTTACATAAATTTAAAACAGAAATAAAATGAAAGAAACTAAAGTAAACACTTATAAAAATAAAATTTGAAACGAATGTATAATTTAGAGTACGTAAAAGAACGAAACATACATAACGTAATTAATGTCCCAGAGGTTGCAAACATATAATGGTAGTTATTCCAGAATCAACAATCAAACTGCACCCTGCGCTATAATATTACAAAAACAAGCCAAAAATTCGAATGAACTAAGAACAAAGGAAAATCAGGAAAATTAAACCATAAACACAAATATATCTAATAAGATTAAAGTCGTAAATCTGTAACAAGATTCATAAGATCAAAAGGAAAACTTAAAATACTTCTTTTATAAGAATTATAAAATTGGTCGCATAAAAGATATAAGTATTAATAAATCTTCCTATGAAACGTATGAAGACACGAATCCGTTAAGCAATATGAAGCCGTCTTCTGTATCAAAATGCTCGCTCTAAATTCAAGGAAATAATAGATCAAACGTTAACGACATCTATATTTTAATTTTACAACAAAGTGAACATAAATAATGGAAATAAAAATGCATTAAACATGTAAAATAAACATTGTAAATAAAATTCAATATTCAAAAATCAATGATTACATATATTCCAATCAATTAAAATTTAATTATACCAGAATTAAGTTTCTTTAAACTCGTATACTATAACTATGATATTTTCTATTTAATTTAAGGAAAACAACTACCCCACGCCAAACAAAAATGTATATTACTTGGCATAATGCCTCCATATTTAGCTGCCAAAAAATTTAAGTGATGCCCTAAATAGGTAACTATGTTATGTATTTAGTATTAAGAGGAAGGTTGTGAATAGATTAATTTGTGAAAAGTTAATTTAATCTTATTTTTTTATTTTGTGGCAAAAATAATTATATTTCTCTTAAAGTATATTAAATTTAATTATCTATCGCTTATTTTAATGTTAGTATCAAAACAAAATGTTATCATTAGCTTTAATAAAATTATTTTCTACTTTATCATTTTCTGTCGTTTGCTTTATTTAATATCTGAAAACTAATTTGATTTTTATCGCATAACAGTTTTCTTTAATTCTGTTTATGTTGTTAAGATTTGGCATCTTTATGTAAATCAGAATTTATTGTACGTATTGTCGGCAAGTCGGCAATGGAATAATCAATAGAGTAAGATTTGTGAAAATAGCCAATTTATTTCAGTATTTTTTAGCTAATTATTCATTACAGCGTCATTTCTAGAAATAACAGTTTTACAAGATTAACGAAGCCTCATAGTCATAGAGATGCTTTAGAGATTAAAATAAGTGTAAGAAGGTAGTTTGAACGCAATTCCGAAAACGTATCCCATGGTTAGATGCCTACGTAAATTTGATCCAGTTGTGAGATGTCTGCTTGAATAGGATCTAGTTATCAGAAGTCGATATGAATCGGATCCGGT
>BMAW01110933.1:29941-68488 GCA_019974015.1 Nephila pilipes | reverse complement strand
CTTGAATAGGATCTAGTTATCAGAAGTCGATATGAATCGGATCCGGTTATTAGAAGTCTACTTGAATCGGATCTAGTTATCAGGAGTTTGCTTTAATTAGATCCAATTATTAGAAGTCTACATGAATCGTAACCAGCTCTTAGATGTGTACTTGAATAATAAATAGTTATCCGAAGTCTATTGGAATCGGATCCACTTATCAGACGTCTACTTGAATTGGATACAATTATTAAATACGTACTTGAATTTCATCCAGTTATTAGACATCTACTTGCATTGCATCCAGTTGTTAGATGTCTACTTGAATCGAAACCAGTTTTTAGAAGTCTACTATTTATAATCTAGAAGATAAGCAGATATTCTTTATTATAATATTTCATTCAACAGAGTTAAGAAAACCTTTCCACATTTTTAAAATTTATTTTGGTTGTAATTATTCAAAGAGATACAAATAATATTGTTAAACATTTTTAGATGATTAGTATTGTGAGACTATGTTTCTAAATCAGAACACGAACAATTCGTCACAAAGTAACTAAAATTTTTAAGAAATTATGAGCAAACATTGAGCCAAACAAAGCTCCATTAATTACATGTATATAAATCAAAATATATAAAACACACCCAAACTCAGCAGGCATTAATTCTAGCACTAGAATTAGTATTGAGAAAGGAATCATTTTACATACAATTAATACATGATTTAGCCGAAACTTAAGTACTGTAAGAGGAAGATAATGGAACTCCAAAGCATTTGCGTTTCATTAAATTTAAACAGTTGCTTACTTCATTCGGTGGTCATCGTATACTCTGACAAGATGAATGACAGTAACTTTGCATCATAATTACACATCCATTATAACCCATTATTCAAATCTACCTTTGATTCCGTTAATGTATGCACTGGACTTAAGGAGAGGGCGAATAATGTACGGCTTCATAACCTGAAATGTACCTAGATGAAATGCAAGGTACTGCTGTATTTACCCATTTCCTTTGTTATGGAACGAATATCTGAAAATAGTTAATTTGGTGGAGTTTATTTTGTTTAACTTTATAAGATATTGTGTAGGAGCTCTCGATAATGGTAATGTATCATTTATATGCTCATTTGTGTTTCAGTTATATCACACAAATGAGGAATAGAAACTTCAGTAATGAATGCAATACAACAAATAGAAATTTCTAGGTCGATTTTTCTTCCAAGTTAATCCTTTAAGACAAGGTTTCGTAAAGAGGGGGTCGTGACTAGAAATTAACCTGATGAATTGTGAAGTATTACTATATTTGCTTTCCTTCGTGGTGAAATGGATATCTGGAAATAATCAATTCCGGATTATTTGTTTTGGTATAGCTTCATCAGACATTGTGTCAGGGCGTTGTTAAACATATTGAATCGTTGATTGCGTTAGTAGATTTTGTTTAAATAAATCATAAATTTATCACATATTCAGTATGAGGAATAAGAACATCTCGGTAGATTTTTCTATTTACCTTTCAAAAACTTTAAGACCAAAATTTTCAAAGTGAACATAACTAGCATTTTACCTATATGCATTGCGAAGTAATATTAAACTTACTTTCGTTTGTACAAAAATAGATGCCTGGAAAGACTTAATTCGGGAATTATTAATTTGTTTAGTTTCATTAGATATATGTCAGGTCTAATATATCAGATAATTATCATAGGTAAGTTAGAAAACTATCCCAGTAAATAACATTTGTTTGGTTGGTTGCATTAGTTTATGGCACTGAATCCTCTTGAGACATAATGTGCCAAGCACAAGGTAAAATATTTCAGATAAAACAGATATAATAGATTAAAATTTTAACATTAAATAAAGTTTAGTAATTTGACCATCTGCACAAAACAGTAGCAACACGTCGCACCTAAGTCTTGGATAGAGAAAACTACTCGTTCTTTTGAATCAATTCATCTAAAAGAGCTAGAACACTCGAGTCAATGGTTCACCAGAAACCTGATCTCTGCTGTTTCGAATTATTCAGGGCTGTTTTCCCTTTTTCGCCTTTTCCTGATACAGCCTTTCTGTAACACGATGTGCAAAGGAAAGTTTTACACTGTAGAAAAGCCGGAACCATTGCCGATACATTTTTCCACCTCGAAGGCCCACTTTCGTTTTGGGAGGAATATCATTCTCCTCCAAATACGCTACGAAACGAGCTACCAAAACTCCTTGATTACTAGGACTTGCAACATCCATCCAATGTCCGATAGAGCTCCCCAAATAGAGCCATTAACCAACGAGTGCATTGACCAGCCTTCGCTAAACCCTCGTCGCAACGTAAGAAAATTGGCTCGAGGCGGAACAGTTTCGAATAGGTCTGACTAAAAGTAAGAACGGATTGAGGCGAACTAGTTCGAATCAGTACAGAAACGAATGGAGACGAATAAGATTGGCTCGAGTAAAAGCAGTTCCGAACAGATTTGACTGAAAGTAAAAACGAATCGAGGTGAATAGTTTGAATTAGTAGAGGAACGAATAAAAAGAAATAAGATTGACTCGAGAGGAAACAGTTCTGAAAAAGTAGAATTCAAAAAGAAGAGAAAATTGAGGTGAACTGGTTCGAATAAGTAAAAGAACAAATGGAGCCGAATAAGAATGGTTCGAAGGCAAACAATTTCGAGAAAGTAAAACTCAAAAGTAAGAACGAACCTAAACGAACTGTTTCGAAACAGTGAGGAAATGAATGCGGACGAAAAAAAATTCCGAACAGTGGCTTGTTCTTCAGTAAGCATCTTTCCTCGTTTCTCTTTTAACTTTTCATGTCCGTTTCGTAATCGATTTCTGCTTGCAAACGGAATCAAATTTTTTCACAATTCGTCGTATTTTTTTGTTTTAAATCTAATTAATATTGTTATTTTTGAATTTATGAAACCATACCTAAACACTCGTATTTTTAAAATGAATTAACAATAAAGCCATAAAAAATTGACATAAAGTGCATAATAACTTATTTTATTATTTATTTTAGGGCTTTTTATCAGATATTTTAAATCTCATAATGTAAGAGTAATTATTCGAAGATGTTTTGCTTCAGCGGGTATTTTAAAAAATTATGAAATATTAGATATTGCCCTCAATTTGAATTTCATTAAGTCTCAGAATGTTTTACAAAGAATCTTTTCATGAATTCGTTTCCATTCTTATTATTGTTTGTTAGGAAAGAGAACGAGAATAGAATATGAATTTAAATGGATTTTATGTATCACATAGGTACCTTTATAAATTAGTTCCTTTAAATTAAACACAGAAAATAATTAAAGGTTTTTCACATAGTGTTTAATGTTTGCAGATGCGGCAAACTAAAATAAAACATTTATATATTATTTTTATGTGTTTTAGCAAGAGTTTAATACCTTATGCATTGCATTTTATATCTTTAGAAGAGGACTTTTTTAATTAATTTTTTTTTCTAAAATAATATTACATTCTTCGGATTAAAATTCAAAATACATTTTATGATATGAAAAATATTTTAAAATCTTTTCTATTAACTAGTATCTATTTCAATTTATTAATATACTTTGAATATGTAAATATATAAAAGTTTTCGCAGTGAGTATCACCATATATACTTTATTTTTACCACCTGATGATGAAATTAGAAAATGGTGTTCTATTTAATATTAATTTAATATAAAACCTTTTCCCCTATGAAATCAACCGATTTTATTTTTCCTCGTATATTGCACTAATTATACAGTGTTAAATTCATTCGAATACCTTTGAGATTGATTTGATGAATCTTTCGAACAAGTTAATTAAACAACACATGTTTAAAAGTGAACAATAACACCTTCTCATTTCAGATGCAGAGTTAAAAAGACACCTACAGCATATGTGGAATTATGTTATTGATTGAAAAGTAATTGAAATGTATTTCAATTTGACAATATATCTCAAAGTTAAATTTCACTTTGTAGACGTCAGTGGATCGGTTTGAGGTGGAAAGATTTAGAAGTTCTTGATTCAGTTTTTCGTTTATGCAGGGATCTTTACGCGGTCACGATGTAAGTTTAAAAATTACATTACATCAAAATATATGATTAGATGTACTTTATCATTTATTGTTATTATATATATATATATATATATATATATATATATATATATATATATATATATATATATATATATATATATATATATATATAACATGGAAATTCACAACCTAAAATAAGGAAGAAAACTACTTCTCTAGATGATTTTAATTAGTTCATTTGTAGTGTTTTGGCTTATAAAGGTAATAGTACAAAATTATGTTCTCATTGTAATCAAAAAATATGAAAAAGCATTATAGAAAAAAAAACATTATCATTGGTGTGTTTACAGTTTATAGTAGTGAATTACTAAAAAAGACAACCAAGCATCATTCATTCTATGTTTTAAAACAATTACACAATATCAGAATTTTAGCAGAAATCTGTAAATGTCTACAAAAGGGAAGACTAATTTAATTAAAATTCTTTTCACTTTTTGTAATTCAACTCTAAAGACAATTGCACAAACAAGCCTACTCTTTTTGACAAGTATTTAAATAAAATTTTCTTGTCAGTACAGCTAGTACAGCATTTTGTTTAGTTACAAAACTATTTAAAATATCCTTTACTGCACTATGATTGGGTCACATCCATTGGGATAAAAACATTCAGATAATAGTAAAGTATTCCAAAACCTATTTTTAAAATACATTTGTCGCATGGGCCATTTGCAAAATTTTCTTTAACTTATGTATCTAGGATTTCTTCCCGACTTAATATTTAAGATATGTTCCTAACTTCGGAGCATTTTTTTTCAAAAAAAAAAAAAAAAAAAAAAAGGAAACACTTATATTTTTAGTTATAATGCTCTATAAAATGATAAAATCAAAAGTCATCTTCATGAAGTTTTTTTTTATTTTTCAAATTATGGTCATGTTTGGTTAAAAGTTAGTAAAAAATGACATTTACGCTTAAATTCATTTAACAAATTCTAATTAATATATTCCACTTTTTGTTTCAAGAATATATTTAATATACATATGTCTGTGTTGTGAAGCAGAAAAGTGTAGTTATCTGTTTAACTTACTGAGTTATATCAAAACTTATAAACACAGGAGGATTTTACAAAAAAATATATCTATTTCTAAAATAGGAATGGAGAAATAATAAAGTTATAGTAATAGCAATGGTGTTCTTATAAAGTACATGGAAGTCTTGGATGTCTGCATTGTTTGTTGAGATTAGGACCAATGCGCTGTCTGATTGATTCGATATTTAGAGGATGTGCTCGCATCGTATTCCAGTAAGCATATTCTTTGATATGTTTTAGAAGTAGTTAGTACTAGTGGTAAAAAAAAACTTTATTTAAGTTGAGAGTATACTCTATTTTTGAATATAATCAACCATTTTAATTGCTTTGTCTGTAATTGAATTTAAGTTGAAATTTAGATTTTTTTTATTAGATTAATATGAAGATGACATACGATTTGGGTAACAGGATTGCATCACACAGTACTTATATTTCATTATTTGCTTACACAATGCAAGACTTTTTTCAACTTTTTAATCTATTTATGAAACAATTCCTTGTAAAATTAAAAGAAAATATATTTATTAACAGGAATTCTTTTAAGTTAGAGAAGTAAAAAAAAAGAGTAGTAAAATAAAATAAACATTCTATAATTCTTTACTGATCTGTTTGTTATACTACATTTATATTAACATTTTTATTATAAATTTAATGTGCTTTTGCATTTGAGATATGTTTTTTCTTTTACACAACCTTTGCTTAAATTGAATGTCAAGTATCGTTGTATTCTAATACTTTAATACAATTTTTATTCATTATTGTTTATCACTGAATTAAGTAGAGATCCCTGGTAGTTATTAATATATTGTAAGTAACAATTAAAAATGGACCGAGAAAAATTGTATGATTATGTTACTGATTCTAAACAGTAAGTTTTCTGAATTAAGTACACAAACCCTATGTAAACATTCTCTGTATAATTTTGTCTCTGATCTTCGGAATTTCTATTTTTTATCATTGATATGGCCTTGTTTTCATCGATATCGATATATTAACGTTTTTCGTATCCAAGGTAGCGTTTTCCGTAACCAATGAAATGCGAATTCTTAATTAGTTTGTTTTCCTTGCGTGTATGTATGCGTCCCCTTTATTTTGAAAGAGTTCCTTACTTTCTGCTCAGTAAATATTCTGCATGTAATTTGAAATATTAATATTCTTTAGTTCTGTTCTTATAAAATTAAATATTATAAAAATAAATTTTTGAGTTGTTTCTGATAAAATATATATAGAGTCGCATTATTAATTTATTTAACAATTTCGAATGCATCTGTCTCGCCATTTTAATTAAGAATTAAAACTAAAGTTTAATATTAATTTTATAAATGTCTCTACTTTTTGTTGTTCACCTCGAAACTTTATTATTTTGACAGTGTCAAGTCCTTGTCTGCCAAATCACGTTGATATGCAAAAAAACTCCCGTGTACTTCACAATTAAAAAAAAAAAAAAAAAATGAAAGAAAACATTCTTCCTATTACCTTAACCTGCTTTTAATTCAATTCTCTGTCGCTTTTATATGACTTGATTAGACCTATTCAATCCATTTCTTAAGTTCACTTATTTCCATCATCACGTTCCATTTGATTGGAAAAAAACTGGAAACTTAAATATAAGATTGAAAAGAAATCCCAGATGTTAAACCAGGGAAGTTTAGTGAATAGTCCTTGTTACAACATTTCAGAATTATAGTCAAACAAGAAGATACCAAAATGTTAATTATTTAAGGTAAAACTGATTTTCCACCAAGAGATGGGAAAACCTCCTTCCCTCGAACTGTCTTTGTGGATGTTTCCCAGACATTAGTTAATTCCAACAGCTCCACTGCTAAATTATGAAAAACAGAATTCTTGCATAAATTGAGGCTTTGTGAAATGTACCATCAAGTACTAGTAATGGAGTAACTGTAGTATGGAAGAGAAAAGGAAGTAGTAGAAGATGATAGAAAAGGAGAGAGTCTGCAATAACAACGAGATAAGAGGTTCGAGTGTGACTAAGATGCTTGAGGAGATAATGCATTACAGATACAGTGAGCCCATGGTCATGGAGCAGTGGTATTTAATTTGGGTTAGTCTCTCTTGAACCCTTTGTGTGAATTAACAAATTAAGGACCTGTGAAGAATCATTGTGCACATAATTCTCAAGATAGGATCCCTACGAGAAATGAACGTTCGAAAAATACTTATCAGGTTGCTTTCAAAATAAAATTAGCATGAAATCGCAATGATCACCAATCTCCAACAATCCTGGTCTAACGGTACCAGTGTTGAAGCAAAACTCTTATCTTAGATTTAATTAATTAGTTTTAAAGTCTGAATTTTGAGATTACCTGCATTTAATAATATTAATAATAGCGAAATAATCTTGAAGTGGAGAGAGAAGTTCCAATGAAAGATGAGTAACATATTATTGTTTGACAAAATAATTCAAAAGAAGACTGTCATTTGGTGAGCTAATTAAAAAATATTAAAACATAAGTTGGAGGTTAATGGTTACATAACACTGAAACTGAGATACCTGGGGGATTTGACACGTGGTAACCCGACACTACCTACTGTGTTTTAGTTCGCTCTGCCTACTGTGATGATTGTAAATTAAATTGTTACATATTTAGAAGTAGTACGAGGAGTAGCTATAAAATGATAAAACTGACGCCTTAATAGAAAAGTACGCAAGAACCAAACGCCAACGAACGACAGTTGTTTAGAGTGATACTTTCTCTTTCCGATTTAATGCCTCTTGTTTCTGTAGACAAATACGTATACCCGTAGTCTTCATTCGCATTAATGTTTTGCTTGATTCTCCAGAAAAATAATAAGTGAACAATGAATTGTTGTGAAATTTCACATGAAACTTGAAAATCCCTCTACTGAAACATATAAATTATGGATAGAAATATTTGACAACGAATGTTTATCGTGTCAAAGTGTTTTTGAGCGGCTTAAGCTTTATCAAGATGATCGTGAAGACGTTGAAGATTATTCACGTCCATGTCGTCCTTCCACGTCAAACTGGGATGACAATATCGAAAACATTGGTAATTTGGTTCGATTTGACTGACGGTTAAGTATTTGTGTGATTGCTGTAACTATAAGAAACGATAAAGTATCAATTTTTTCCACCAAGACAATGCGTCGGCTCATTTCACATTGTCTGTAGAAAATTTTTATCCAAGTGCAGCATCCCAGTGTTATTCGCTGGATTTTGTATCGTTCGACTTCTGTTTCCTAATGGGAAATCTACATTAAAAAGAAAAAAAATTTGAATTGTTGAATCTGTGAATGAGAAAGTGGCCCGCTTCCTGAAAGAGCAGACAGAAGAAGACTTCCTGCACTTTTCCGAACACTGGAAGATTCGCATATAACATTGTAGGGATAGAGGAGGGTGTATATTGAAGATGATAACAAGTAAATATGTTTCCTTTGGTTTCAATATATTCAAAAAGAGATTAATTAAATTTAGAGTTTTCTAAAAAAGTGAGAAAGATTTAATAAAATAAATCAGTTTATCCCTTTCAGGGGTAGTGGTATATTTTTTGTACCACATATTTAACACCCTAAAAATCTCTGTAAAATTTTCTTTTTTCCTTACACATGTATCTTTAAATGGTAGTTTATAGTGTTATTTACTTAAATTAGATGGCACAAACATGCAGAAGGATTATAATAATTATTGTTTTGAAATTAATGAAAGTTCCTAACACGTGATTGCTTTATCTCTTACTGAAATGTTTCTGAAATGAATTGAAAAATTTAATTTCATCAGCTAACCAATCTACCTTTTTGAAACTTTATGTAAATATTACTAATTACTCAAAACAAAATATATAAAGTGTTCGTTTCATACTTCAAAATAAGTGGTATAAAATTTATATCGCCGCCCACATAGAAGGCTATAGAGCAACAGATGGCATCACTAAAATTTTTCTAATCAGACTGATATGTGACGGTTCACTATATTACAATTAAATATAGAGGTCGTAAATATGTTATAAAATCTCAATGAGGCAAAAATCAGACTTATTCTTTGAAGAAAGGAAAGTTAAAACAGGAAAAAAAAGTTATATGCAAAGATTTGCAAAGAACAGATATAGCCACCCACGGATCACTTTTTTATATAATTATTATTAAATTACTCATTACATGAAAATAATTAAAATTAACGACGAGATATAGAGAAATGGATAATAGTAAACTTTTCCGATATTAAAATTAAAGGAAACGATAAACTATTAAATTGAATATTTATCAGCTACATGCAATTAAAATTAAAGCAAGTGAAAAATTATTCAATTGAATATACTTAAGATAAATGTAATTAAAAATGTAGCAAACGATCAAAAAAATTGAAAAGTAATCTGGTATGTCCAAACGCTTCACCTAAAACAATAGCTCCTTAGGGGGCTAATGAAAAATTATCAATTCTATGCGTGCCCACGAAAAGACAACTAACAAAAGGGCAGGGGGGAAAAGGATTTCTCAAAACTAAAATTATTACATAAAAAATCTAACAAAGAGAAGACGAAAGGAAATTCTTTGGAGGAGTCTAAGATAGAACTGGCTGGAGACAGCCGATTAGGAGCTTGTTATTGATAGACATGAGACTTACAACTATAATTGATATAGCATAGTATTAGTATGATATAAAAATAGACGATAAGCTGCCGACAGTTGAGGGACGACCGTAGAGGTTCATTGTCTCTAGCGATGGACGTTATCAAAGAATCTAAGTTAAACTGAGATGTAAATCATTAAAGAAAGGTATTACAAACGATACAATACAGCAAAGAGTTACCCGCTTTGTAACAACAGAACCCTTAGCAGTAGGCACCATATCTGAATCTTGAAAGAAAGGATGATTCCTTCTAAACTGAAATATCTAAGAAAAACCGCTTTAGTGGCGATTAAAATGAAAGAAAATTAATTGTGCATACATCACATAAATACTTCAGAATAAGGAGGGTCGAACTTTTTTTTTGGCACATCTGTCCATTCCATATGTGAGAGGGTATGTTTGGAATGCGAACAATTACCAAGGACGGCTGGTTTTTCATCTCTTACGGAAATACTCTTAATTTTACTAAAAAGAGACTTATAATCAAGTTTTAATTAATTTTATTATATATATATATATATATATATATATATATATATATATATATATAATAACCTTTTCTTTGTTTAAAGACCTCCATTCTGATGGATCGGAGTTACCTTCAGAAACAAGTGAGGAAGAAAATATCTTTACAGTATATACAATAAAAAAATTTACCTTATTTTAAATAAATTTGTATATGTATTTCAGCAAAAATTGTCTTATGTTTATAATATAGTTTTAGCATTAAGCTATGAAAATTATATATATATGTATAAAAAAAGCTATACTTAAATTAATTAAATGACATATTTTTGCTCAAATTATCACTCTTAGAAATAAAATACAACATCATAAAGTTCTAATTTTTTCAAAAGTGTTTTGTGATCTTAATATTTGCCAAATTAACTAAAGAAATATGATTTTTTTCTGAAAGTATTTATTATTTTTTCGAAGGAATACGAAACAGCGAGTGTACAAATAAGATGTCCTAAAGGGTCGTTGGTATATTATTTATACCGGTTCTTAAAAATCAGGATATATAATAAAAATTAATTTTACCGCTTGATATTGTGTCCTTTTAATATTATTAATTCATAGATGAATTTTAACTAAAATGTAATGTTTTTTATATACCGCCTCTGAAAGGGTTATTAGCCGCAGATTAATAATATCATCAATTTTCTTTTGATATATTTGTTACTCGTTAATTAATTTTCATCGTAATCAATATGTCAATTACGTTCATTATTATGATCCAAACGCTAACAGGCTTCATTATAATAATAGTTATGTCCAAAACGTGTATTTAGAGTAATTACTTTAATTAGTGCATTAATAAATAAGAAGTACTGAATAAATATGTACAATGTATATATGCGCAACACACAGCAGGAAAAGTTGAAACTTTTTTTAAGTTATTAAAACTGAAGGGATATCTATTTTTTTCTTAAAATACTTTTAGCTCTTCATGTAAATAAAGAGTTATATACGGTAGATAATAAAATCAAATTAATGTTTCCTGTAACTGAATAATAATACAAAAATATATTTGAATTAAAAATTGGTTTGTTTTGGTTTTATAAATAGAGCATTAGAAGCAATGCGAAAGCTATTGCTGACGTACGTCATAATTTTGAGCCTTGGTCAAGTGAGGAGAACGACACCTGAGTTGGTATACCTTCCCTTCTCCTAACTTCTACATCACGCCAAAGGGAGGACTTAAAGCATCGACAGATTTAATATGCATCTTCCCTCTCTACGTGTCGGGTCTTTAGTGGCGTCAAGATTTATCTATAACTCTATGTAAAACGTCGGCCGCGAGTCTACGATTATGACCACTAATGCTACTGCGGACCCCCTTGTATTAAAGAAAAATGAGTTGTTTTAATATTAAAGTTTAACACTATAATAGAAAAAAGTTATATTTTTTCATTTATAGTGTATTATTAATCAGATTTAATGTGCAAAAAATAATTATTACTGGGAATGTTTTCAAATTTCGATAGCATTTCTTTAGATCTTTGGTTTTAATTTAAATAAATGCGATGTCTTTTTTTTTAATTCTATCTTTATTAGACTTCTTGACATTCCAGTATTAAGAATGATTTAAAGACACATACATTTATTCCAAATAATTTTTTATTATGGGTATTTTTATCGCCATCCCAAAAGACATAAAACCAAAATATTTATTTTAAAATTAGTATAAAGTATTGGAAGTTTTGCCAAGACGGTATATAGGAGTTTATAAGTATATTTTTCTTGCTATGAATATTTGTACTATACGAGTACTTCTATGAAGAAAAAGAAAACAAATTAAAATGTAAGGTATGTCATATTCTGGAACTATTCGACCTTTGAATAAAACAGTATTTTCGAGCTCTCCATTCATTTATGTATGTTATATATATTACAATGTGTTTATTTTGGTTACGAGCTTAGTTTCTTACATGAAGTCATTTTTAAATTTACTTAATTTCTTGCTCTCATTATTGTATTTAAAAATTATTCAACTATTCAAAAGTCCTTAGTTTTAGTGCGTGCGTACCTGAAATGAAGTCTAGAAATTGAAATAGACTCTAAGAAAATTCAAATTAAACACGTGTTAATATGCATTTAAAGACTAAAATAACTACTTTATTGTACGAAATGAAAGCCTTTTAACCACTACAATACTAGACCGGATTCAAAAACTACACCTCTTTAGTTATAAAGCTTCTATTTGTTACTCGATTTTCACAACTCTTATTACACTAAAAGCTATATGCATCATATATGAAATGCATTTCTTTTCCTTCGGTATGGTTTTAATCCCTTTCCATGTATTTGCTCCAACGTATTTCCAATCAGAAAAAACAGTCGCGGAATTCCAGGTATTGATATCGACAATAGGATTTTATTTCAAATTTCACCTCATTCTTCAAGAATTTTAAGTGCTCTTTCTTCTTCGGAAAAAGGTGAAAGATTCAAAGAACAAATGCAATGATTCTCGCTGCTTCTACCTCAACCGCTTGTGAATCATTAGGAGCGTGGTTAAAAAAGTACTTGTATTTGAAGACAAATAATGTCAATAATATAAACTGCTGTTACCATTGAGAGCTGCCGTATGTTAAAGGGACAAAAGCTAATTCAACATTGATTAATTTGTAAGTTTTGATTAGGTAGTCCCTTGCTGCCCAATTAAAACTTGATTGCTGTCCGGTCGAGTAATAGAAGTCATTTTGCGTCGAATTGTTATCATCGATGATAAATTTATTCATCATTATATACCGGAAATCAAACGAAAACCAAAACGTTTCGTTGCTTCCGTTGAATCGTTTCCAAAAAAGGCGAGGATGAACTCATCGGTCGGAAAGATTATGAAGAAGTTTTTTTGAGGTGCGAAAAGCATCGTGATCACGAAAACGAATAACTGAGACTTAGACAGCTGTCTGGTGAGTCATGATTCTTAATAATAAAAAAACATTTTAAATGCTATGAGCGCCATCTCTTAGATTTTCTAAGGACTTATTGAAATACCCTTATCATGAGCGTTGCTCTGTAAATCAAACTAGAGATGAAAATCCATCCAAGACATGATGTGAAAATTATGCGATTGAAATACCATCACTTGTCCTTTTATAGATAGATAAACAGGATCTTTCTTCAGTATCTACGCCACGGTAGCTGAGCAATCATAATTGCGAATTCAAGGCCAGTGTTATTTTTTTGGAATCGTGGCTAGGATTCCTGATGCTATTAAAGACCCATGGTGTAGCAGAACTGGTGCCTGTTAAATTTTCGAGGCTCTAAGTCTTCATGTTGAGATAGTGTGAAAACTATGATAGCGGTGTGCGAGCTCAAAGTGCGTCCTCGACGTTGGATGGTGATTAAAAATTACGGGTCTATGGCTAATAGTCCTTGTGTTGCTTTTATATGTGACGTTAATATAACAAGAAATCAATTCATTTTCCACATCTAAAACCGAGAGGCTATTATCGTGATCTCTCGCAGTTTCCGTCGAGTCGTGCGTTAGAGCCCTGTTACCTCTAAAGAACCGCAGTGTAGCGGGACTAATGCACGTTAAAGCTGATTGGGATTCCGAGTCCTTCAGCTGATATGATATAGAAGTTTGTAGAGGGAGGTGCAGCTCAGGTTTCGTCCTCGTCAAAGGAGTGAGGTACAAAATTACGAGATCCGTCGCCTGTTGCTTCTCTGTGCAACGTTAATAAAACCATCAATCAATCATTTGTGATGATAATGCTATGAGTAAATATAATTAAAACATTAAAAAGGAAGACTATCGAATGGCATTTAGATAAGAAAATATTTTAATTAGATAAAAAAAAAAAGTAATATTTCCTAACTTCTTATTAAAATACACAGCGAATCACAAAATTTAGATTTCGAAACAGTTTTCTTAAATGAATTGCAGAATAATATTTTCGAACTTTATTGAAACTAATCGCGGACGATAATTAAAAAGAATTACCTTAAAAAATATTTTTTTAGTTCTTGGAATGGCGTAAAGCAGTTCAGTTAAAGGAGAAAATAATGTTCTCCTTATTTATCGTAATGCAACATATTTCTCAATAAATATACGAATAAAGATGTTTGATTAGCTTTAAGACAGATAGAATCAAATTATCTGTCTCTCAGTTACGTTAATATATTTAATTCGCTCAAGTCTCGAACAATTGTGTCTTATATCTCATTTTCGTAGAGTTCTGAATGTGAATTCAATTTCTTAATTTCATTACTCATTTGTTTCTGCATTAAGTTATATTCAAAACAATTCGACTCACTGCCATATTCCATTAATTTGTTATTCTAATGGAAGTGATACGTTATCAGAATTTTCATAACCAATTAATAGAACAAAGGAAAATTATTGCATTTAAGTGCACTTGATTGCTTTCGTAGGTATTTCGTCATTTCTATTTCATTATGCGTGTGTCAATATAATTTGCACACACAGAGGAAACTAATAATTAATGTTAACTTACGTAAGGCTTCACTGCATGTAATACATTGTATTGAATCAAAGTTAATTTCTCTCCTATTGTTCTGCAGTAAATTATAATTGTTTTTTCACGTGCATTTTCCCCATCGAATTGTGGACTCGAGTGCTGATAACCCTTCAGATCGTCCTGTAGCGGGGATTATGCGTATTAAATCTGTCGAGGTTCCAATTTCTCACATGAGCGTGATGTAGAAGTTTGGAGAAGTGGATACCAGTTTAAGTGGTATCCTCCTCACTTGACCGAAACTCAAAATTACGAGGTTCGTTGCCCTAGTGTCATTGTTTCTATGTCCACCGAGTACTTTTCCATTAACAAGGTACCAGACAAAAAACGCCAAGCAAAACATAACCAATAAATAGCCAAATTTGGCCCTTGTGCCATTAAACTCTACTGTCACTCCTTAATTTCTTGGATCAATTTTTTTTAAGATTTAAGCCTATCGTTTATGTTTGGTAATCAGCTAACGGAAATATACTGTCCGAAGTTGCTAAATAATTAATAAATTGACATCTGCTTTCTACACAACTTCTGAAAACAATGGCAAAAGTATAAATAAATGAAATACAAAATTGCATTTCATTGAACTCTTTGGAAAACTGTTTGTCCTGGCTTAAGCAATTTGCCTGATTTTTAAAGGATATTCGCGAGTGTTGTGTGATATGTCCTTTCTACCACAAATGTAAAAATATTAGCAAGCCTTTAAACGAATGAAATGCAAAACTTTATTTCGTTTTTACTCCTTAGAAAGCTTTTTGTCCTGGCGTAAGTAGTTTACCTAATTTGTAAAGGAAATTTGAAGAAGTGTTAGACTTCCTCTTTCGACACATTCTTTAGAAACATTAGTAAAAATTATAGATGAAAGAAATCCTAAATTTTTTCTGTTTATAAAATTAAATATATTTTTCTTTCTCTTGATGTCGGCAATTCACTTAATTTAAACAGGATGCTTGGATGTGCTTTTTTAAAGTTTTTCCTAATATTTGATTTAATTGAAAATATTTTACATTGTGTTTGGTGCAATGTTTCACAGTGCCATAAACTCATCCAATTATCCAACCTAAGATATAATTGTTTTATTTTTAAATTACTTTCATTGGATTAATTTTTAAATTATCACTGAATCCTGGGTTTATTTTGAAAAACACTTTTCATATAAGAGATGGATAAACTTACCTAAAAGTTATGAAATAAATTTCTGTATAAATATAATAAAACTCAATAATGAACTTTCTTTTTAAAAAAAAAAACTGAATTTACTACAACTATAATAATAGTAAACTTTATAATGCATCATTTTGGGTTTCCTTTAATTCACATAGTAACTCTGTCTGGTTAAAATTTTAAAAAAGCTTTTTTGCTCACATTTCAAAGCTGTCAGCTGAGCTGAAATTTTCTATACACAATTATTTTGGATGACAATATGTTAATTTAATTATAATTAATAAAAATTTATTCATTAAAACTAATTATTTAAAGAAATAAACTTTACGCCAAGAATCTCGCCAAGTCGCTAAATGGTCGCCAAACCCGTTGTTTAATAATTTATTGTTTGCTTTAATTTTAATTGCATTTAGCTTAAATATGATCTATTTAATAGCATTATTTATCGTTTGCTTTAAGTTTAATTACATGTAGCTTAAATGATTAACATACTGCAAAATTGAACTAAAACATTTTGCACGTATTTATTTCAGATGTTAAATTTAGTAAACGTCAAATAATAAAAAAAATATTAAAACTAATTATTGAATAAATTCAATTTGACTCAATGTTCCCTTTTGCTCTTAAAATTTAAGGTATAAAAAATTATGCTACGCAATGTGTGTTTACACAAAGGAAGAAAATCCATGTTCAAAAAACTCGTTTTTTACCAATGTTATTTTTAGATTAATTTTTTTAAGAACCAATTTCAAGTAATAATAGTAACTAAAAAATTCTAAAAATAGCAGTAGATCGTAACTCCGATATTTATTGGTTATCATAAAAGAATATTTGTTGGATCTTTGTAACGTAAATATGAAAAACTTAGAGCAATGTTTACTTATCTGTTACTGTGGTTTTTTTTCTTACGGTAAATTATAACTCTACTGTTTTACACAATAATACTAGAGTTATACACAACTGCAAAATTACGATATACAGTTAACTCATTACATGTAAATTAACATTTAAAATATTCATTTATTACAGCATTGCCACCCTTACAACAAATGAATATATTTAATTATTTATTACTATTTTTGAAATTATTCAAAACATTAAATTTTACTTGTAAAAATATAATTCCTGTTTGTTCTTTTACAAATTATAGTTTATAAAATAAAAAAAGATATGTTTCATCCTCGTAAGGATATCTTTAATTTTGGACAGATTTAAATATAATCATGTAATGTGTTTATAATGATAAGTTCTATTTATCGATAATACGGATTGGAATGAAAAACAAAACATTAACGTTCCTTTCATGTGTTTTTTCTGACATTGTGGATTATAACTACCAATTTAGCATCACAATATAATATGATAAATAATAATTCGAGATAAAAACCAAAGTATTGAAAAACAGCGTTTTTATATGGTGCCAAAGTTTATTAAAACAATTATTGAAGTATTATTTAAAACTGGTCGCAAATATCTAAATATTGCATTGTTAGGCAAGTAAGAATTGTTTCCAAAATTTCAGAGTTCTATCTTGATGGGAAGTTGGTTAAATTAACGATAGAAAATCGGATGACACACTCATACACACACATCAAGTGAAATACATAAAAACGTTAAAACTAACTAAAATTAATTGATTCATCCGATAAATTAAATGGTTGGAATGCAGTTTAAACCAACCAACCTTGGCGACAAGAATTATTTGGCAATATTTTGCCAAATGTGGTTACCTTTGTCAGTTTTCCGGACTTAACGTTCAGCCAAAAAAAAATTGCCAAGTTTGGTGCCAATTTTTGAAATTGCGCCAAGTGGTTGGGCAGAACTGCATTATTAAAGAAAATATTATTTAAAACTTGTCGCAAATGTCCAAATATTGCATTGTTAGGCGAGTAAGAATGATTCCCAAAATTTCAGAGCTCTAGCTTGATGGGAAGTTGGTTAAATTAACGATCGCAAAAATTTGATGACAAACACACCAATTGAAATACATAAAAACGTTTTAAAAAATTGAGTCATACATGATCTCAACATTTTCACAAAAAACGGAATGGAATTGGGAAAATTTTCGTACCGAACTACAGAATGAAAATCTTTCTTTAATTCACTTAAAATCGTAAGAAAAATATAAAAGAATATATGAATTTCCTTTTTATTTATTTATTATTATCATCATCATTATTACATATGTTTACTTTTTGTTTTGTAAATGTTTGAAAAACAGAAATTAATACTTTTCGTGAACAATTATTATTTTAAAAATAATATAAAATCCTGATTTTTATAAAAATTGATATCAGTAAAGTTGGCTGAAAAATATTCTTTTCATTGAACGATTTGTGGCATAGAAAGTTATATAACTTAAAAGTTTTAGTGTATTTTAATTAAAATTCCTTAGTAAGTGATTTTGTTTGCACTTTTACTCAAACTTTTTTATGATTATAATTTAATTATATATATATTGTGATATACAACATAACTAACAATCATAAAATGAGATGACGCTTCCCTGCAACATATCTCTAACAAAGGAAAAGAGACATTTGCAGAGATTTCATCAGACAGTCATGGAAAGTGTAAGCAATGTCCTCTTAACCTTGGCGACACTGACTTGGCAACCACTCCAGTGCTTTGGCGAGACACTTGGCTACTTTGGCGATAAAAGGTATTTCGAGAAAGTTTTGGAATCTAGTTGATACCTCCTCTGGGAAGAAAGTTATGGATTTTCCAGAATTTTCCGTGTGATATCAAACCCTGACAGAGCGTTTATAAATACACCGAGAACCTATAAAATTCTGCTTTCCTGTTCCACTGATACACATAAATTATTTTTATATAACAGAAAGAGTGTTTCAAGTTAAAGTTAACAGTAAATTCTCGCCTTCACGTAAAACATACTCAGGAGTAGTTCAAGGAAGTTTAATCGGGCCAATTCTATATATTTTTCCTAACTGACATTCTGTAATACAGTTTAACGATATTGAATATGCACGCAACTAACACGACTGCTCTAACTAAATTTAAAAACCGCAAAATAGTTACTCTATCATTCAACAACCAACTCAAACTGCTCGAAAATTATTATAAAGAATGGAAAATTAAAATTAATGTAGAAAAATCCACACCAGTTTTATTTACAAGAAAAAGAAAAAAAAAATGTTCTCCCCACATTCTATAATCCACCTATTCCGTAGTCTGAATCTACTAAAACTTAGGAATTATTTTAGATAAAACACTCACTAGGAAACCCCACATATCATACGCGAGGTAAAAATTACGGAAACCAAGATGCAAACTATATCCCTCAATATATCGGTATTTTGAAATGGAAGTTAAAAATAATTTACTTCTCTACATGTCCATTATCAGATCAATAATCACATTTGCAAGCCCATGAGGGAGTAACATATGGCAATATCTGACATTCAACTCTCACTTAGAATTATCACTAAAACTTCATGGCACATTAGAGAAGTAAAGAGATATTCTTCTCAACACAAAATGGCACCAATAATATAAATATAATTATTCTAGAAAACTATACACCAAGAATTGATTCTAAAAGACCAAGAAAAGTACTACTCGACTACCACAACCCAACTTAAATTTTCCATTATCTTTTTTTTCTTAACCAAAAACACCAAAAATTCAACTTTTCATAACTTTCTACCTCAAACGTAGACGTATACGCCCACTAAAACAAAATCACACCTCCAACACTTTCCAAACAACTCAGAGCAGCCAATAGAGCAACTCCCTTCCATCAATATTTAACTAATCGCAATGCCTCTCAGCGCCTTTTATCAACTCTTCATTCCGGACCACTGCCAAGTTTTCCAGCCTTTCCTCAGCAACCAAACTGAAGATATTCACTGATAACTCTAACAGAATATCAAAATCTCCACTAACTGCCAAGCCTTGCAACCCTTTTTCGATCCGATCTTGAGGACCGCTTCGCTGCCCATGAGCTCGAATAATTTCTAGCTACTTTAGGGATAGATCAACAGCAGTAGGCACATGGATGATTGGATCTACCTGGAAACTTCCGGTAGAGAGTCGAATGAATTTGCGAAGATGCAGACTGTATGTACCGGGAACTGTCGGAGCCTACTTTGGAAGTAAGAGATTACTGTGAAGATTTGTCGATAGTGCGATCCAGTGAGCTGGTGAGTTGAACGTTGCTGATATAATTGTGACTGTCATTATATGTGCTGTTTTTGTACCTGTATCTGTATCGTTAATTTGTACCGGTGTTGTGTTTTCTGTTTGTGCTGTTACTGTCTAAACTCTGATACTTATGAGCCGTCTTATCTAGAATATTAGTCAATAAAGTGCCTTTTACCACATCCTCCGTGTCGATTGATTTTCATACTTATACACACACAAAGGAATTTTTGTTACAATATGCACCTGAAAAATATCTTTAATTCGAATCGAAAGACTGATGTGTCTATACTAACCGAAAGAGAGTTGAAAATTACCCGCACATTTTATAAATTTTTTTTTATTCTAATTCGAGTTTTCAGCAAAGTTTTACAACAAATACATATCAATACATATTTTCACATTCCGAATTTTCTTTTTTTAATGAAATGGAACAACACAAAGGAACTTCAAAAAAGGATTTACATCACCTGTGATATATATATAAATAATTTTTTTTAATATTTCAAATATATTCAACATGACAGATATTACAATTTTTGAAAAAATCATGAAAACTCACGCGAGTTACAGATTATTCAAAAACATTTTTTAAATACAGCACGCTATGAATTTTGTGTTTGAAATAGTAAATCTTTTTCACTTTTGTTTATTTTTATTCTTTTGAGTAGAATTATTATTTTTGCTTTATCATACAACAGTAAGTATATAATTTTCCATTCTTCTACACATCCATTGTTCACGGCAATAAATAGTAAAAGTTTTTTTTTTAAATCTTTTATGCAATTTTCTCCTATGTCGTCATGTTTATTCTCCATTCGGGACTTATTCCTTTTGTAAACGTTTCAACATTTAAAATTTTTCCTCCATATATAAATTTTCATAATTCTAAAATGAAAGATAAATATAAATATGAATACAACACAAAAATAGAGATTAAAAATTTAAATAGAAGAAAGCTAACTTGGGATTTTTTTCACTTTGTTTTTCTGACCATATTTTACATTTTGTTTGTTAAGTAAGCATGTAACGGAATATACAAATTAAAGGAACGTCATATCTATTAATTTCAATTATTTGAAAATAGAATTTACTTAGAAATTGAGTTTTTTATTAATTAATATCACAATAGAGGCAAACAAAAAATGAATTTAAATTAAATAGAAATAAATTAATTAAAATTTTAGTTTTGTTTTTTTAAAAAAAAGAATTCTTGTGTTGAATACTTTTTTTTACCATATAGCTAAATATGCTATGAAAAAGAAAAAGATTAAATTCTAAAGATTTTGGAAAGCCTTTTTCCTTCATTTTTGCCAGCACTCTTATATTTTCATTATACTTTAATAAAAGTAATATATTTAATTTTATCAAAAATTTCCATGAAAGAATTATTTAATATTTGCATAAGCACTAAAAAATCTTATGAATGTATGTTTGTAAATATTATTATTTTCATATTATTAAATTAAAATGAATATTAAACAAAATTTAATAATCCTCAGAATTTTTTTTAAAATGTGTTGAAAAATTTCGATTTATTTTCCTTCAAGTTAATTTTTTTTTACTGATCTTAATTAATTTGAGGCACTCTGTTTTTGCTGAGTTCCACAATGTTTTCTATAATTAAAAGGAAACACACAATATGCAGTTCAACGAATAATAATAAATAATGGAGACTAGTTATAGTTAGTAAAACACTTGAGCATAATAATTTCCAACATATATATTGTTTTAAAACAATAAATAAGAACAGTTAAGACTATGGTAAAATTATATATGTGGAATTTATAATATTCAATTTAACTTTTTCTACATTATATTGCTTCTACAATTACAGTTTTCTCGCTCCTCAGTGAAATATATATATTTATTTATATCTATTTAATATATTTTTATTTTTTAATTATTCTGTTTTTATTTATTTTGTATTTTTAATTATTCTACAAAGTTATGAATTATTCTATTAGCCAACCAAGGGACTATGGTTTTAGTTGGATCATTTTTGGCATACCATATTACTTTTCATTTTTTTTATAGCCGTTTGCTTCAATTTTAATTACATTTAGCTCAATATATTCAATTTAATAATGTATACTTGCCATTAATTTTAGGCCGTGGTAACCTAGCGTTTATGGCTTAGGAATCGTGGCTGGCGGTTTTCGTTGAGTCGCGGGTTCGATCCTTGGGAACTAAAGACCCGCCATGTAGCCATATCTGATGCACGGTAAAGGATTGGGTCCCAATCTTCTCCCTTTGGCGTGGTATGGAAGTTATGAGAGGGGGTTCCAGCTGAGGTGTCGTCCTCGTCACTTGACCGAGGTTCAAAATTACGTTCATCGCTAATAGCCCTCGTGTTGCTTCTAGTGCGACGTTAATAAAAAGTAAACTTAACTCTTAATTTTACAATCGGAAGAGTTTATTAATGTCCAATTTATGATACTTCATTGTTTACTTTAATTCTTATATTTAGCTGAATAATTTAATAATATATAATTATAAGAGACAAACGCAAATTGGATGGCTAAATCTGTTCTTTGCAAAACTTTGCATAGAATTTTTTTCCAATTATTTTTATTTGCTTTTACTTGTATTGCATTTATTAATCTGTTTCACTTTATTTCTTATTTTTATTCATTTATTAATATTATTATTTTTCTTTTTCTTTTTTTGGTTTTATTTCCTTTACTTTTCATTTTCTTCATTAGTTTCTTATTCATTTATGTATTTTGTAAATCGATCTCTTTGCATCATTTACTTTTCTGACTCATGATATGACAACATGTGACTAAGCAAATGATAATTTGTAAAGGGTTCTCCCTCGTATTTTCGTTCGAAAATCCGTAGCAACTGTCATATAATGTTATTTTATTTGAGAAATTTTACTTGTGAATGAACCGTGTCTCAAGTAAACAAGAATAGATACATTGAGCTGTAGTGAATAAAATTGATCAGATAGCATTCATAAGATGCGAGGAGATTAATGTTGGAGTTTCAATGGTTGGTGTTTTCTACTCCATAGAGGAGGGGACAGTTGGCTTGAGTGCCAGCGACGTTTCGAACCCGCAATTTTTGGGACCGAAGTAGTCATTCGGTCGCTTTTCGTTACGTTCTTATGAGTTCCAAGAGATTTCCCTGGGACTTGTTATTAATGGGTTTAATCTTCTGTCGTTGTTTTCAAAGAGGGACAAAACATGTTCATCCTTCATTATCATTGTTACGATACGAAGAGGAAAATTCTGAAGGTATTTTTGAGAAAGTTGTTTTTCCAGCCATTACTGCAATTGACATGCAAGTATATCTCTTTCCCGTTGTATTAAGTTTCGCTTGGAACATTTTTAATTTGCCGTCATTAGCTGTTTTTAGATAAGAATGTGGAGCAGTTTGACACTTGCGTTGTAACCGGTGTATCACAAGTTAGTTGGGATTTATGTATGGTTGTTTTATTTAGACATAAAAGAAGGAAATACTTTGCACATTCGGGTACATACCAGTAGTTCTAGATTGTGCTCCTAACTAGTGTTCAAGTCTTGAGTCTCTACGTCGGCGGGTGATGTGCTTTCTTTAACACGGGGGAGGACAGTTGACTTTGAATTTGGTGGTGTTTCGAACCTTTGATTGCTGGTGGTGTCTGAAGGAAACTTGTCCGGTCACTTTTTGCATTGTTTTTATCATGTAAACCAAAAGGGATTCCTACACGGGCTAGTTATTAAGGCGTTTTAACTTTTGTTGTCAGTATTGAAGAGAGCTGCCGCAGAATAAAGTAGAGAGAGAGAAAGACCGGGAGGTTTGAACAATAAGATTACACTGAAAAGAAAAAGGCTATATGACTCGACTTTTACTGTACAATGATAATATGTGAATAAATATTTAGCGAGATATAAATTACAAACTTTAGTACTGACTCGAACCCGATTAGTCTGTTATAAGTTTGATAAAATTTTATAACATTAGTTTTTGAAGAGGAGGCTTGAAGGGTTCTGCTTCACATTCATAATACATTATGATGCGTTTAGTTATTCTTAGGGTTAAATTATTTATTGTTCATTGACATCGCACTTAAAAACAATATGAGGGCTATTGGTGGAGGACTTCGTCATCTTTAACCTCACTCAGGTGACTAAGACGACACCTGATCTAGCACCTCCGTTTTTCAAACTACCACGCCTATAAGAGAAATTTGGATCTCGAAATATTTAACGTGCATAAGCTCCCTTACTCGGTGGGTCTTTAGTGCCATCAAGGCTCGAATCCACAACTTGACGGAAACAACGCGAGTTCATGATCAGGGTTTCTAAGTTATGGCGGTCACTGGATGTCCTGAGGAAAATAAGAGAATCAAGTTCAAGATGTTACTTTCAGTTTATTTGACCTTTTACTTGATGATTGAATGATAAGTGAAATGTAAGTACGTATCCTGACAAACAAAGACGGTGGTTCACAGTCTTAACCCGGTTTCATCTATATATGATTCCTATTTTGAGGCCTCGGGAGCTAACTGCTTATAAAAACAAGCTTGTAGCCAGCGATGTTTCAGTTGCGCTGCGTATTCAACTTCTTATTCCAGCTAAATCAAATACATGCTAATCAATCAAAGTCCTCGTGTTATTGTGATGAGGATGTCAAGATTGGAGTGCTATTCCCAATGTGTTGTAATCTGCCTGTGGTTTGAAATTAAAATGTTTATTTGCTGTAGTTAGTGGACTTTGGTACTGAGCAAAAATGGAAAACGAGAAGCGTTCGATACAACAATATATTTTACATTTTATTACTGAATTACGATGCTGAGGTGAAAGAGACGTTAGATTTGATACTCCACACTCCAAAACGTTGGTCATTTGAGATCGCAATGACCAACTAATATTCAAATCGAATCGAAGGAAAACATTCATCCATGCGTTTATGAAGGCTAATTGTACGTAATAAGTGAGACAGCAGTTCGAAATTAGGCCCGAAAATAAATAATCTGGAAATTTAGAGGATTATAGTTCTCCAGATCTCAAGTGTTCTCCATGACACTGGATCCTGACTTGATATTATGAACTCCATTGTGATTAGTTCTCGTGTATGTATAGAGCAGGTCTGTCCAACCCAAAAAGATTTTGGGGGCCATTTTGGAAGCACATTTTATTAATTCGGGCCATATTATATATACGTGTGTGTATGTATGTAAGAGTGTGTAAGAGATGAATTCAATAGCGATTCAAATTCTCGCTTTAAGCACTACTAGTTACAACTTTCATCTTTCGAGTCATGGGAAGCGTCTAATCCTCCCACACCTGATTAGAGAAATCAAGAACATTCTGCTATAAAATAAGAGAAATTACATTTTATTGAATCAAATATAATTGCACGAAATAAAATTTTAAAAAAACTGTCCTGCAGTACAACATAACTCAGGCGCTACATTATTAGCAATCAAAAGACACCGAGCAGTCATTCTGTCTAGAACAATACGCTTCTGCGTGAAATATATTAGGCTTGCTACAAATACATTGGATGCTGCTTTTTCGCATGTTCCTCATGTCGTATTCCTTCCCTATGTCTACCAGCGTTCTTCGGTAAGTTTTCTGATTAACTATACATTTTGTATCGCTCAATTGCTCCAGATGGCTTGTGCGCTTTTTCAAACGAGCTTTGTAATTGTTTCTGAACAAAATTAGAGAAGAAAAATTATGATAAAAGTTGAGTCAGGTAGTGAGATATTCTCATGGGAGTAGGGTATGCTGCGAACGACTGATTGTGGAATATTCGTTAGTACTTTTTATGGTTAATAAGATTTTAAATCTTTATTTAGATAACATAACTCTGAAATGCACAGGTTGACAATTGGAGGGTCGCGGGTTGGCAAGACTTGCTTTAGAGTGTTCTTAATTCAAATTAAACTTTCAATTTGGATGCAAGACATAACAACTAATGCATTCATAGAATAATGGATTTTAACACATTGCCATTTTATCACCATGCAGCTGCCGAACCTCTACATTCACCAACAAAAAACAGTAATACTTACAACTCGCCCTATTTATTGAAGAAATTAAAAAAAAAAAAAACTGAACATTCTCTTGTCCAGCATTTTGTTAATTCATTGCGTATATTTCACTTTATTTTTCTTTTACAGAATTAAAATTTTGACAAACAATATCCTCATTTGATGAAGGTTCTATCTCAATAATTCTTATATCTATTTTTATGTACCATTAAATACTTGTTTTTCTTAATGGAATAGCTTTCAACCTCCAATTCTAAGATTCTGCTTTTGTTTATATGAGTTTTAATCCAGTGAACTTATTTATAATTAAATAAAATAAATATTTTCAAATGTTGATTTATTATTAGTATTTACTTGTATCACTATCTGAGGTCTCTATGAAATTATCCATATCCATTTTCGAATTAAATTTTTAAAAAAATTAATTGTTTTCGCTCTTATCATTTTAACATGTGTTGACCTTTTATTGTTTTGTTTTTTCTCTTAAGTTTTTCAAAAGGTAGAATTCCGGAAAATGAATATTATTTATTGAGAAGGAAGCATACATCGGAGCGCTGGGCTCCACAGAAACAATTACTATCAAGAAAAGAAAATAACTCCCTATTCCTTATGCATTTTCATTTTCAAAAGCAAATCATTCTTAATTACAGAAACGTTGTCAGTGTTGATAACAAAAAGAATAAAAACAGATAATTCTGCCTATAAAATCAGTTATTAAATTAAATATTAAAATAAAAGTAAATAGTAAATTATTATAGTGAACAATAATATTCAGTTTGGAGACTAAGATAAAAGCGGATGATAAAATATTAAATTATATATATCTTAGGAATGTAAATATACCTCAAAAGTAAACCAATTGTAATTATTATAATCATAATGTATTATAATGTCAGTTTTTTGAACCTAATGCCATCTATCCTTCATAACAACAACTTATATGTTACTAAAGGTCCTGTCACACATATTATTAAAGGTCAGATGAAAAAGTAAAGTAAAGTTTATAAGTTCTCTATGACAATTGATATTGGCTTGAAATTAGGAATTCCGCCTCGGATAGTTCTTTCTGAATTTCTAGAGTGTTATTAATCCAGATTAAGACAAACGTTAAATTTCGATATAAGGCGTAAGAACTATTGCAATCGTTGTTCCTCATCAAATTGCCGATTTTAACTGACTGCTATTTTACAGCCATGCAGATGCTTATTCTACATGTTTACCCACAAAAAACAGCAATACTTACAATCCATTCTATTTATCCACAAAAGTAAAAAAATAAAAGTAAAGCAGAGAATATGCTTCAAAATTCTGCAATGATTTCTGTCAGGCAAATGCTATACTGTCCTCCGTTTGCAACTTTTCTAATTCAGCTAATTTCGAAATGCAAACAGTAGAGCGCTTATTATCCGAATACCGATGAATCGAAAAATCGGTTAATAGAAAGCTTTCCAACCGGAAAATTCAAATTTGCGCCTGATGCAGAAGTTCCGTGAGCAGGAACAGAACCATCCATGTAGGAGATTTTGACTGCCTTGAGACAGCTATGAAGTGGTTAAAATAACAAGAAGAATGAAATGATGGCCAGTTAGTTTATAGTTCAGCCGAGCCCAAGAAGTCCCATCAAGTGGTGGCCATCTCCGTTTTTGTAACCTTTGAGTCTGAGGCACTAATTATAAGGTAGTATCCAGACCGAGTGGCTAGCTCGTCGCTGATTCTTCCAATTTAACTTCCAAAGTGAACTTGGTACATTTTTATGGATTCCGTTGGGATAAAAAGCTGAGTTGACTCATGACAAGCTACCCAAGCCGAAGCCATCGGGAATCGAATTTGTGTCGGCAGTGTTCCACGCCACAACTATTACAGCACTACAGTCACATGGTGTCCAACTGCTGTTTTTAAAATATTTGAGAGACTTAGAGGCAGAAACACATGTCTCAACCATGAAACAAAAGAATTTTTTTTACTTCTTTTCTAAGTAGTAAGTCTACTTCAATACTCTATTAGAACTTATCGAACTGTACTAGTCAGTTCTGTATGTTTATTTTTTTGTCTTGAGATACAAAATTCGAAAAGTTTCGTATTTAATATTACTGTTTCTTTGCTTCTTATTACTCCTGTGGCACTAGTACAATTTTAATCCATAAATGATTGGTTGTCCGTAAAAATTAGTTATCCAAAAAACCACAGTACCCAACAGTTTTAGATAATCTGTCTCTATGCTCTTCGTTCTACTCTATATATATTTCTGGAAACCTTGCTAAAATGTCGCTTTGTGAAGAAAGTATCAGGGTCTTTTTTTGTCCTCTATCTAAAAATATCTCCAATGGGAAACAATATTACAATTCGATTTGATTTTCATCATATGTTGTGATGCATAGAGGAATTTCAAGCAGTGAAGAAAGTTTCGTTATAGATACTCGTCTGTTCAATTTTTTAATGGTTACTCCACATGAATTGAAAATGGTTACATTTCTGACAAATGGTTTGGCTCTGGTAGCTCAGTTGTCATGGTCACGCACTCGCGGCAGGCGTCGTGTTGGGGGCTTGAGCTTTGATGCTACGAATACTAAAGAATCGCCGTGTAGCGGCTGATGCCCCTTAAATATGGTCGGGGTGCTAGTCCTCCCATATCGTGGTGTGGAAGTTTATAGTGGGAAGCTCCAGCTCAGGTGTTACCTTCTCTCTTGAGCGAGGCTCAAAATTACGAGGTCTGACACCAATAGCCCACATATTGCTTATGAGTGCAATATTGAGAAACAATCACATACTGACAAAAGCTGGACATTAAAACTTACAACAAGTCAAACTTTTCTTCATACACAACTTAATCATGGATTTTAATGGAAAAGTTCCAAATTATTGAAACATATTTTGTTTTTAATTATAAATTGTATAAGCCTTACTTTTTGACAGAAAAACATGCGATGTAAATAACCACGACATTACAAATAATTGAAATTGTACATCATTTAACATCAAAATAGCACTTTCGTGTATCCTTTTACAAACAAAATAATATTAGATTAAATAAATACGACATAAAAATTGAAACACACGAAGAAAAATATAGAAAAGAAAGGATGACAATTGCCAGAAATTATGATGCTTCGCCAAGATATATCGCCAATTTGGCGTGACTACTCAATTGTACAGTACAGACTTGCTTTTTTCTCCATGACTTATTGCTAACATACCGCGCCCTTTCCCATGGTATTTCAATGTACTCTAAATTGGAAAAATCTATGTATCATAAAATGGATATTTGTGAATTGCATGTTAAATTTGTTTCCTAAAACCTATGATGAATAGCGTACTATTTAACAAAAATAACCTTAGGATCCCAATGTTTCAAATAACCTTTATCCCAAGCTTTTTAAAAATTATTAGTTGAATTATTTATGAATGTAGTTTGTAGGATCCAAATGGAACTTTCTTAAATTACATCATAGCAAGACGTTTGAATTTAAAAATGCAAATAGCTCCAATGAGTTATGTGTCTCTTCAGTTTCGAAAAAGTGGAAAAAATTTATTTAGCAGTATTTTGTCATATACGTATAAAATACAACCTTAACAGCTCCGTGAATAGTAAATTTGTAGTCTTTTGCGGTATTATTTTCGACTAATATATTGCAAATACTTTATAAATAACTATTATCTCCGTATAAAAAAGTAAATTTTTGGTTTACTATTCTTGTATCGTCTTTTATATCATTCTCAATTCCAAGCTTCCCCCCCTAATTCTAAACATAGAGTACATTACGTAGATATACTGACAGAGAATACAAATGAACTGGGGAAACCGTAAGTAGTAATCCTAACATTTTAGAATGTAATTTTAGCTTTCGAATGGCAACTCCCGCAGGTTATATGGTAATATATACAGGAGAATCACTATCATAAAATACTATCAAATGGATATTTTTAGAATAAACATTTTTTGTTCCTTTAAGTTTAATTTGAAATTCCCATTTATTCCTATACTTGAACACCATTGTGAATGCTTTCGCTTTTTTGAATTCAGTTCATTACTTTATTCCTGATTATTTATACCACGCATTTTGCATATCCGCATTAGGTGGGCGTATTTTCGAGATTTCTTCGGGAAATGTTTCCAAAAATAGATTTCCGTTCAATCTTGGTCATATATCAACTCGTAAATTTTAAAATTAGCTTCCTAGTTGCAGAAAGAGGAGCGTATTATTCAGAAGTCCATGATTATTGAGATTACCCCTATTTTTCTTAAGCATTTGTTATTAAAAATACTAGGCATACGGTGGTAGCTCAAAAATTGTTTGGTTTTGACGGAAGATGGCGTTACTGAGGCAAATTGGGGACACCATAGTAACATCCTGTTAAACGATGCCAAAACAAACATGCCTATGATTCGCAAGACAGTTTTGATTTAGCAGTCATTTGCTATCCTTTCAGAATTTGATTGTTACCGCATCGAACTGTCGTTGCCATTTTGTGTCATATTGTCATCGTCGATGAGATAATAGAACTATGTAACAATCAAAACAATGAAGTCCTTTCGGTGAGCCTGCTCTAAAGAAGACGAAGATGGTCTCATCACCTAGATAAGTGACAAAGCCAATTGTTTAGGAGGCTAAGAACTCATGAATTTCTTTTAAAAAAGGAAAAACTATTAGTGGGCAATATTGAAGCAGTTTCCGTTCCATTCTCCATTTTCCAATTCGAACCCTGGTAATGTTTGGACCCTCTTGTATTATGCACCTGTTTTGTGTTTTACCTATAAAATACCAAATTTTTATTTATCAATACCTCCTTCAGTGTCTTTTTAGTCTATTTCATTAAAACGTTTTACTGTGAATTGTTTTGACCATGCTCCACAGTAATTTATTCAATACAATTTTTATCTGATCACAATAAAATCAATATTAACTCAATTTATCTATTATGAAGCTGCTCAGAGAGAACGTATTTCATTTAACTGAGCTTTTAATAATTAGGTAACTTATATTCCAATGACAAGCCGTTTTTAAATAATTTCAAAATATCTATTGAAGATCATTAGGATCCATTATAACGTGACTTGTGACGACTCTCACATCACTATTATCTTAGATATTCTCAGAAAATTATTCAGATCTCTTCATCAACTTAAATTCTCGAAGTCTAATAACCATTTGTAAATTACTTGTATGCAAAAGTGTTATTTGAGTATATTGACTGAAACTGAGTAGATGGCAGCACGAGATAGCTATTGTAAAAGAAGAGAATGACATATAACCAATGATTAAACTAGAAGAACAATTATAGAGAAATAGATTGGAAGGAAATGTCGAAATGTGGGGGGATTCTGAGTGAAAGTAAGCTGCTTGAGCAATTGTGTATGAATAGTCTTAATACAATGTGTGTGTATTAACGAATCTTACTTATTTGTCGTCTTCAAACAACTACTTCACACCGGACTCGTCGTAATGCAATACCAACACTCTTAATTCGATAGCTATTCCTATCTGCAACTGTCTCGACTTTTCTGAAAAGAAACTACTGTGTTAATTTGAACAATTTATTACTATAGTGTCGCCTTATCTTTCATTTGGTTGGTAAAAAAGAAATACACCGCAGTTACATAGAACTATAGGTTAGACTGTAGTCTATTTAGTGACTGAAATTGGGTTTTCAGGTTAGTGCAGACACATAAAATATTTTATACTAACATTCACACAATCTCATAGGTGACTATTCTATGACAAAAAATCCTATTCTCCGTCTTAGAAGATATGTTATCTCCTGTGTTTGACTCCCACCTGTAGAGGGCATCTTGTAAGGGGCGAGTGTAAGATGTCACTCACACAACCCCCTCAGTGTCAGTGTATAAGGAATCGAGTTGACATTTGAGTGTAGGGATTGCACAGTAATGCGACAAAGACAGTGCTTAATAAATAATTGTTGTCATTATTCAACCAGGTATTAACAGTAAACTGCGTAATGTGACAGGATTTAAAAGAATAAAAGGAACTGTTGTTATTAGTTAAAAAGTCGCAAGTCTGTTCTTATCTGAAATTTGAAAATGAGGGAAGTATGTGAAAGTAAGCTAAGCTAAGAAAAGTAAATGACAATCAAAGTATTATTTTTAAAAGTTTATTATTAATAAAAGTAAAGAAAGTATGTTTCTACAAATCAGAAATGAATTGAAAAGTTTATCAGTAAAAGTGAGAAAGAAGTAAAATAGTAAGTTAAAAGTAAAAAGTTTTCTACATCACAGATAGAATAAGAGTTTTTTTTTTTTTAAGAAAAAGTACTTATACTAAAAATAATTTATTTAAAAAAAAAACAGCATTGGTATTAAAATGAATTGGAGCCAATGAAATTAAAATTAATGAACTGAATTTTTTTTTATTTCTCGATTCTTTTCCCAGAGCAGTAATTAAAAAAATATTTTTGGTGAATCCAATTTTATTTTATATTGATGAATAATGTAAAAAAAATGATAATCAATGCTTTATTTAGAAAAATTCAGTAATAAATAATTATTTATGATTAGAAAGTCTTAGAATTAGTAGAATGAATTAATTTGAGTATTATCCGTTTGGTTTCGAGTAATAAATGTATTAAGGTATAGTGGCTTATTTTTATTGTTTTTAACATAATTAAGTCTATCAGGCATAATTTAAAATCTATTAATGTGCTATTTAATTAGAATGTTTAATTCAGTATGTATACATTTTATGAAGAACTTTGCAAAGTAAAAATTCTATAAAAAGAGTAAAAGTATTTCTGAAGGATTCAAATTTTTTTCAAAGAGGGAAAAAATATTTTAGTGGGCAAAATATTTAATCTTCTGAAATTTTGTGACTTTCATCTATTGGTCTTGGGCATGATATAATATATTTAAATGTTCACAGAAAAGTGTTAACAACTAGTTTTAGTTGTTTATATACATAAACCTCAATCTATTTTCAAAATAATTTGAGAGAGAGTGTGTTTATATTTGAATTCTTTAAGAGTATTATCGGGTGTTGTTAAAAAAAACAGGATCAGAAATTGAAATACTTTTTCAGATAAATAAGAGCTCGAACATTAATTTCATATTCTGAATTTGTTATCTTTTTGAGATCAATATATTTTACAATTCTATTCATTTCTAACTGAATCAATCCCTTTTTTTCTGGTGTAAAATGTTTTGTCTCCTATTGGAAAATGCTAAATGTTCTTTTAATTCTACGTATTCTTGTGAAAAGTGACGAATTTATGAAATGTTCCTAAATTTAAAGAATACTGCATCATAAACGGAAGCATGTGTTACAACATCGTTAACTTATTTGAAAATTAAAACAATTTTCTGTTTGGAAATATGTTTTAAGATTCTTTGACAATAGGCGAAGACAGACTTAAACAACTCCCTTAGACGCGCCATTGTCTCCTCAATTTTTTTTTTTTTAATTTAAATTCGATACATCAACAGGGACAATAATAAAAGTGCCTAATAATTGACCCAAAAGAGGATCTTTTCCGAATTGGTTGTTGAAGGCGTCAACAAACAAGACCTTATGAGTTCTTTCGGTTTTAAAGAATGGGAGTCCAAATATCCCCTATCACGAATGTCACCTGAATTCTGCCACGGAGTGGAAAAACCATTGGGTGGGTAAAACCAAAAGCCGCTGGGTGAAAATATTAATGCAAAAAGGGTAATCCAGGACTTGAACACTAAATAGCAGCACAATCTAGAACTACCTATTGTTATACCCATGATACAAATTGGCTTCTGTGCGTCTTGTAAAACACCTACACATAAATCATTACTTTGGATATACGGTTATCGGTTATGGCCCATGTGTTAAATATACACACCATCTGAATTATAGAAAGCAGAGGGTGTCAATGTTAAACCTATCTAAACGAAACTTCATTCAAGTAGAAGGGGAATATATCAATTGCAGTAATAGCTGAAAAAGAAATTTTCATTAAATATATATTTATATAACTCATATAGTAATTTTCGTATCATCACAATAGTTCTGGAGGGTGATGGCTCTCTTCTACAACGGCAACAACAACAACAAACACTGATTATTGACCCTGCAGTTATATTTTTACTGAAGATGTTCTGCTATCTTGTCTAAGGCGTCAACAAACAAATCGAATTTTTTTCGGAATCAACGATTGGGTATTTGAATCACCCTTATCACCAATGTCAAACGATCTCCACAGTGGGGTAAAAACAGATCCCTAAAAGGCGGAAATAACTACCGCCGAATCCTGGGTCCTGTTTTGATGCTGATGTTTTTGGGGTCCTGTTTTGATGCAACAGACTGCTGTTTTAATACATAGATATTTTCAATTTTTTTTAGGCTTTTGGCTGTGTTTACTATAAAATGATCTATACATGCATATTTGATTCCTGTTCCGGGTTATCTATACATGGTTATTTATTCATTTCATATTCTTGAAAAAAATTTAATACATAGAGATTTACGCTGAATAGAGGCTCATCTGTATGTGTTACTACGTAATTATATACACATGAACATTTTATTCCGTGTTATTTACTCATGCATATTTAATTTGTTACAGGTTCTTGAAGGAATGTAGTACTTAGAGATTTTAATTGTGTAGAAGTTCGACAGTATTTAGGTTCTTATGCAATTATTTCACATGCATATTTAAATATTCAATAAAATAATGTTATTTGATAGCAACTAATAAAAAAATTAAAAGTATAATAAAATTTAAATATGTGTTTTTTTTTCTTTTCAAAATAATACTTACTCTTAAATATATTTTTTTGAAGTTTCTCACATCTCACTTTAGTTAAATCAGTGTGGTCTTATTCGATAAATTTAAAGTGGTCCACCTATGCATAAAAAAAAATTCAGTCCTGGATTAAGCAATTATAAGTACCATTCCTATGTACTGGAACTTTTTTCCTCGTATCAAAGGGCCAAATTGTATATAGCTATTTGAATCATTTTATTATATTTTATATTCATTGTTAAGATTGTGATCGAAAGAAGATTATTTCGCTCATAGTTGTTTCACAATTTTTACTAACGACAAATAATGATACTAAAGATAAACGATTCATATATGTTAATTTTGCTATAAGGATAGCTACAATTTAACTAACCAAACTTCTACACTATGCAATTAGTAAAATGTTAAGGCAATCTTAAAAATTCATAATGAATCTCATGTTTAAAAACTGCCTCTAATTTTTTCTAAATTTTCATGAATCATATCAAACCGATACATGCCTAATGAATTTTATCGTCATGATGCAATATTTTTAATTAAAAACGAATAGCGAAATTTTAGCGAGATATACTTGCCTATATGTACTTCCCAGTAAAATATTTATTCCTCTATTGCAGACTAGGAAAAAAAAAAACAGAATAAAATTTACTCTTTGAAGCAAACTAAAGAAAGTTTTAATTATCGACAGAATTAAAATGCAAGGGACGGACATTAATTTACACATGAAACCACGATTCAAAATTTTATCCGACATTTCTTTACTCAGCAGAACAAATATAAGAATCCACCCCCAAATGCAAATAAATGCACTTCTAACTCGGCAATATTTGCCATACACTATGTAAACCTCGGAAACAGGAGGAAATGTGGATTGGATCGATTTTTAGTTTCCGCCGTCCTACGATACGCTTTGCAGAAGCGAATATTGTATTTCAATTTTACTTTTTTTTGCCTCTATTTTATGTACATTGTTACTTTACCGCTGTTAGATGTATAAATGTGTTGACCGAAACAGGATGAATATTTCGTATGTTACAGAGCTATTTCACTAAAGAGATTCCCTTGCTATTCATGCGTTCATGTTAAAAGCTATTTTGGAATATCGAATTTGTGAATGTATCATCACTATTTGAAAGTAAACTTGATTCTGTAAGACACCGGTTAAATTTGATTTTTGAGATTCTCGCTGTTCTCTAGATTTTTGAAGAAACGAACTCGATTTTCGTTATCACCCACAAAAGCTGTATATTATTTTAGTTCTAATGTTTCCTTTGTTGAATTGAAATGCATGATTTTTGACCATTCACACAGACGACAGCAAAAAAATTCAATAATATCAAGTTGAATTTTTGTTTTCAGAATGTATTTTTGTGGAGAACACATTAACAGTAGAAAATATTATATACAATAATTGTACATACACAAATTGCTGTTTTGTGCTTTATGTAAAAATTTTATTATCCGTTTGAATAATTATTACTGCTATATAAACGTTATTTTAACATGTATCTAAAATCCCACTAAATTCCAAATTATAACTAATAGAAAAACAAAATAAAAATGTTAGAAATACTAAACTGCAGATATTACAAAATTAATTAAAACAACAGAGGAAAAGAAGTTAAAATTACATTGAAGTTAAAAATGTTATTAAAATTTTAAGAGTATAAATTGTTGTAATGTAAAAATGTCATAAAATTACTTGAATACAATAAAAAAAAGAAAATCAACAATAACATTAAATGCGATAATTTTAATTCCAAACAAAATAAAACCAATAATTAAAAAAAGACACTCAACCATGTTAAATAAGCATAACTCTACGAAGAAATACAAAACATATCTCAAGAAAAAAGAATTAAGAAAAATAAAAAAAAAATGGCGAAAGGATAATTAAAAAGTTGTTTCAGACTTTGGAATGAGACTTGTGTGTTTAAACT
This sequence comes from Nephila pilipes, assembly GCA_019974015.1. Classification (NCBI taxonomy): domain Eukaryota; kingdom Metazoa; phylum Arthropoda; class Arachnida; order Araneae; family Nephilidae; genus Nephila; species Nephila pilipes. Next base: position 31,829 of record BMAW01110933.1, on the reverse strand, counting down.
AATTCCACTTTATTTCTCAATTCCCACATATTAAGGTCACAGTTGTAAGGTAGATCCTGCCGACACCTGAAGTTTATATATGTCTGCTCAGTACAACTCTTAGTGACTAGAAATGTACCACTGTATGAATCAGAGCTTGACATTTTAGTAAAAAATTGAACGATGACATTGGATACATCGACAGAAGAAGAATGTACTGCATTATCAGTTTCTAGTATCGGGATCGAAAACTCCCGATACAGGTTATTAGAAGCTTTCACTTTCCTTCATACTTATTGACTAACGATGTGATGGAAGAAACATACTTGACCCAAGATTCTCTTTGACTATGCCTTCGTAATCTACGAGCAAAAGCTTTTGCCACTTTAAAGTCAATGAGGTCCTCAATTGTGGAGTATTGTCGAAAAATATCCAATAACCTTCTTTGCTTTGAAAGAAGTTTGACATTCCTTATTCCATTTTAGTTTACTCATCTCCTACCTGTTATTGGAACTTTTTGGAATCTCCACATTGCCCATAATCGAGTCAGTGACATTTCGGACATCTATATTTCAGTTCTGAACCTTTGCGCTCGCTATAAGTGCTAGCTTTGTGAATGAATCCCAATTCGTCAGATGGAAATTATATGTGGGAGGACGTAAGCGACTCTCATCAAATTTAACCGGGGGGGTCTAGTAGAGGGAACTTATCGCTACTGGGCAGATCACTATCGACTTTTAATTTCAAAAGCGGTTGCAGAGTAGGGTGCATGGAAATATGTCATTTCATCGGTATTTACCAAACAGAGACATTGATCATAGATAAACTGTTCCATCCGTCGTTCGAGAGATAGCGTCGTCATGTCCCCACTGAGGAGTGTTTCTATCAAATATAACCTAACAGATGGAAAGAAGCTAGTAATTGGTCGACTAAGTTATCCAAATCAATTTTTGACACAACATTTGTTGGGAGATAAACGCAGCAAATAGTGATTAAAGAGGGGATATGAATTAGTACAGCCACAGCCTGAATTGATGTGGTCAGTACTACGATAATACTAGGTTAATTACGAGATGTGAATAAGCATAAACTTCCAGTAGAAGAGGAAGCGAGATCAATATATCTTCGTACACAATAATATCCTTCAACCTTTGTTACCATAGCAGTTCTCAGAAAAGTCTCTTAAGAGAAACGAAAGTAGATTGGTGCCAAATGTGAGAACTTCAAGGCTGGGTTTCTGAAATAACAGCTCCAAAGCAAAAGACATTACTTCTTCTCAATGGAACGAAGATGTGTTATATAGCCTTCTGATGGATGGAGATCCACCACATCACTCTCATTAGATTCCAAAACCTCATAAGTTTCTTGCTAGGAATGTTGTTCACCAGCATTTTTAACTACTTCAAGCCTTTTACATGGCAGTGGCTTCATTTTGTGGCTTTTTATGGCGGATGCAAACTGATTCTTGTAAGGGGGGTGCGAAGTAAATACGGCGAGGTTAGGATACGTGACGTCTTAAAGCTTCTTGAATGTAGCGATCTCGTTTCCTCTATCCATTTAGGGCAAGAACAAGGTATGAAATGGTTTCCCCTAATTGACACAATTTTCTGCAGCTGTACTGGATGGACTGTCATGTCATGTTTGCTTTACAACGGATCAAGTCAATTTGTTGGAAACTACATTTCATACTCTTGTTAACGCCCTAAATAGTCAAACAGATCATGGCGGCGTCACCTTGCAACTCGCCGAAATAATACTTCTCATGCCGAATTTATCATATACTTCTAAAATAGCTGGCTACTGTGAAATGATTACTGCAGCTCTTTATTCTAACGAAATCAAGTGAACTCTACTGAGTGATGATGAATCCATCGATGAAAACTTATAACCTCCATTGAAAAAAAATAAT
>BMAW01110933.1:0-29854 GCA_019974015.1 Nephila pilipes | reverse complement strand
CATTGTACTTCGTTCAGTTGTGTACTCCTTCTCTATTTTGGATACTAAGCCTTATCAACCAATGCTGGATTTTCTCCTTCTTTCACCTTATCTTTATTACGGAGTACAGAAGTAAAATTTTACGTGTCTAAACGTAATAGTAAATTTATGAGAGTTGGTGCAGTTTGTTCCCAATTGTGCACTGGCACGATTAAAATCAATAATCAAACCAAACGATATTTTGGGTCAATACAATTCTAAATAAAATGCCTGATAGGAACGTACTATCTTTTAACATCGATGTAACTCAGAGACTAACAGAGATGGCGCTCATGGCTTAAACCAACAGAATAACAAATTACTAACTGTTTGAAACGTCAAAATTTTAGTCGATCGGACCAGGAAAAGGTTTTGAGTGAGGTGAGTTTTCAAATTAAGGTCTGCCGATTGCTTTCGATGGAACAAAACAGCAACGAGTCGATGATTCAAGCTGTTATCGCTATTTACTCCTGGCTCACTTCTGCGGAAAAATTTGGGGGAAAGATTTGGAAAACGTTGGAACAGTTGTATCACCACAAGGTGATTAACAAAGATATTATGTTGATGTAAAAATTTGCAAAATGTTGCTTTCAATGTAGACTCAGGAGTTATTGATCGATGTGTTAGATCTGTAACCAATCAATGAGTTACCATACTTTCATACTCGTATCAGATGAGCTACAAAAATATTCATTAATGGAGTAATGTCGAAGAAAACTGGAAGTCTTTTAAAATATATGTTAACATTAAGTAATAATCTTAAGTCAGTGATCGTAAATTGAGGTGGATTTAAAAACATCAGCGTTTTGAAAAAGTGTGACAGGTATCTTCGTTAATTACGATATGTACTTCGTTGTTCAATACTATTTTTAGGTATTGATCTAAAAATACCCGTTTAAGTTGTTTGTCTACAATAGTATGTTTCCTCTTTGGTGGACCCACATTTGTTTCTGAAAGATTGATCTCAATATTTGAAGTTATCCTCGCGTAATGTGAAAAATACCCAGGTGGAACAACTTTTCCAGATAACAAACCTTCGAGCAATTAATTGGCAACTTTCTTTCAATCGACTTCACTATTTTGCACAGGTAAAATATTTTATTATATTATTCATTTCTATCTAGATATTTTTCTCGTGTAAATATCTTTCCTTTTAACACTATTGAGCTATAGACTTTATTTGATGAGAAAATGACGTGTTTTGGAATATTAACTTTTAAAGAATACTGTCGCATAAATGGATGCATGATACAATGTCTCTATTGCATGAATTAGTTAATTTTCTCAGTCTAAAATATTGATTATTTCGTCCTATCAAGCTCTTTGATATTAGGTAAAACAGCTTTTAAATGTTTAAAATGGGTGAAAGGTCTTCACTAAGATAAATAAGCTTATTTCAAAGTTTAAATACTTCTCTTTTAAAGTTAAAGTAATGAAGACACTAACATTAAGATATCTGTATATTTATGTATCATTTATGTATGAAAATGCAATTTTGTAAATAATTATGAACGAGCAAATAGTAATAATTAATATTTTATATTCGTTAGTCATTACGCTTACCTTTAGTACATATTTAGGTAAATGTACTACCATTTATAACTTTAAAGAACTGAAGAAACTTATAAATGTAACGACACCAAAATTATATTGTAACCAATGGTTATTTTATTTTGTAATAACTATAGATGGCGCCACCAGAACAGAGGACCTGCACGGTTTCCTTGTTGGAAAAATCAGTCGTTGAGTCAATGCTGCTAGAAAGCTGGTGTGACCATCACAGGCAAAATTTTCTAATATTCATTTCTGCATTTATAAAATATACACGTCTCTGAGCTGTGAAAGATAGTTGTATCAAATATGCCTGTGTACAGAAAGTAAATGTATCTAACCCACAGAGGTGAACTAATTTCATGCGGAATGATCGACGAATTCATCTCAACAGAGTTATCTAAAATTTAATTTAATGAAATTTAAAATGATTCATTGTATGATTCAAATTTCAAAATATTTTCTCTAAATAATACGTAATACTCACCTACAGGGTGTTTATTAGAAAAATTACATTCACTATGGGTATAATGCGTTGAATTAATTGCTTAATAGTATTTAGAAAAATTTAAGAAAAGGTATTCATTCTCATTTTCTCTAGAGCGAAACATTTGTTTATAATTTTATTTTATTATTTTTATCAATTCTCATTCATTTTATGAATCAACAATCGCCCTCTAATTTCTAATAGCAAAATCAGAAATAAGACTTTGAAGAAAGGAAATCAATTTGCCACTTCATTGCCCTTCAGAATTAATTATAATGCAGTCTAAAGTATTTCAGGCCCAAATCTATTAAAATCGATGATTTTATCCTTTGAAACTTTTACGGAAGCAAAAGAAACTTCTGTTTGCATTCAAAGAGATCACAGGTGTCGAAGATTTTAGTTCATGGCAGTTTTGAAACGAGTCATATTTAGAATCGTTATGGAAATCGTACTTACGAATATTATTACTACATTATCAAATCGCGCGTGCAACGCATGAAACAGCTTCAGCAATCGCAATCCCAAGACATAGCATAAAATTTTAAATTTTATTTTAGTATCAAAAGTATCAAATAGACATCTAAAATCTTCCATTAACTGAAAGTTATTACTTTCTTGATAAATTTCAATCTAAAATAATTACATTATTAATTATTCATTCAAAATCTAGATATTCTAAAATAATATTAATTAGACAGCTTTGCCAAGAAAAAGAACATTTTATTTTACGTTTAAATCTTGTTTAATAATCTAAATTAGATCTTGCATTTAACTTATATTTATATACTTATATATCAGTTTTAGTAGTAGAAAATCATATTTATGCATATAAATGAAAATTATGTGTGCAAACAATTAATAATCCTTTTCGACTGTTTATACGCCTATACATACATATATATATATACTCTCACTATATATAATCGTATACTTACAGCTAGCTACATGTCTCTCCATAAATTCATAGTATTATATAACTTCAAAAATTAGCAAAGTGTTTATAAACATAATATTCTAAATATTGAATGCAGTTATTTGAAAATGAGATTAAGACTAAATTTTCAAATTTTATGATTTAAATTTCTTTTAAATTTTTTAGAAATATTTACAGTACCTAAAACACCAGATTTATATTCGAGTAGCATGGAAATACCACTGTTATCATGGAAAATATGAGACCTTTGCTAGAGATGATTTTCTGAAAAGTGTATCAGAAACGTAGCACCTACATTTTGGACGAGGCACGAGCTTGTTTAAATTTAAACATTCGATTTTGTAACGTCCCATTTGTATCAAATTTTCTTATAATGAATGAAGCATATTTATTGCTCAACTGCAAAATAAACTAGCCAATAATTAAGAAATTTTTTTAAAAAAAAGTTTTATGCAAAGTTTTACAAAAACAGATTTAGGCACACCACTTAGGTACAGCTTTTTTTTTTTTTTAATAATTATTATTAAATTACTCAATTAAATATAAGAATTAAAGTAAACCATTAAATATCAATGTATAGACAATAGTAAACTTTTCCGATATTAAAATTAAAGGGAACGATAAATTATTAAATTGAATATATTTGAGCTAATTTAATAAAATTGAAGCAAATGATAAAAAAATGAAAAGTGGTCTACTATGATCCACCTAAATCGATAGTCCTTGGGTGACTAAAAATAATTTTTTTTAATATTCTAATCCTTTTAAAATCTGAATTACCTTGTAAACTGAAACAAAAAGCTGTAATTTAAATAGAAATGCATGTCAAATTTAATCTGGAATTAAAAATTTCTAAATTCCAAGTTTTTTTTTAATCAGATGTTTCATTTGAAGTGAAACTGTTCTCATTGACCAAAAGTATCTTCATTAAAATTATTATAATTTTCTTAGAAATAAAATGCTGTAACATACTGTAATTTACTCTGCTAAAGTTTGAAATATGTTCAACAAGAAAGAAATTTTTATGAAAGCCAGTTTGATAAACATGTTTCTAAAGTATACTTTTTTACTAAGCGTTACAAATAAAAAGTTTTCTTCTTTGTTTTAAGTTCAAAATTCCTGCGATCTGAAAGTTTCTATTACAAAAAAGTATGTTTCTAAAATATTAAGGGAATGTAATTAGCAACAATTTTCTTTTCTTCTTATTATTTTTTTCTTTTCGAAATAGGGGGAAAAATTGGATATATTTTTAAAAGGAATTATTTATACAGCAGTATTTTTTTAAATAATAATCCGTAAAAATACAGCATTTCTACATTTAGCAATTCATGACTCAATAACATTGACACTATACAAAGATTAAAGATTTTGAGAACGAAATGTATTTTTATTTTTACTTAAAAATTACGGAGGTATATCAGAAAATTAGATTCGATATATTATTACAGTAGTCTTGAAACTTAGTTCGGTGGCACAGGAGGGTTCCGCGAATCAAAATAAAAATTCAAAAGGGAAGTTATAATACACTCACACTAGTGCTTATTGATTAAAAGATATAAAAATAAACTTAATTATCTTTGAAAATTGATCAGAAGCTTCGTGGGTGGGCTACCGGCATCCATGACGTGACATCAGCAGTGACGTAAGTGCCAAAGTAGATTTTCAATTTTCTGTCGATGTGTTTGTAAAATAGATCCACGTTCACCGCAGAGTTTGTATGACCGCTATTACTTAAAAGCGAGCTACCGTTACATATTTAGTGAAATTTTTTTTCTTTTTAATATATGTGTCAGTAAAAGCAAAATAAAGAAATAAATTAAATGTACAAATAAATGGTTATTAAAATTAATACAGTTTATATCGGCCTGAATCGAAACTATTTACTTTTATTTAGTACGAGAGAGTGAGAGATATTTAACAAAGATAATTTCCTAAAATTAGGAAATATCTTTTCTTTATAACTATTAAATTAAAGTGAACTTATTTTAGGAGTTGCATAGTTAACAAGTGTATATTTTATGGATTGAAACTGGTTGTACTGCTATGAGAACCGCAGGAAGACGTCTAAGCCAGTGCCAGGAGTACGCAGGCTAACATTACGTCACCAGCTTTTGAAGAATGAAAGGAACCTTTCTTCTTATCTGTTCCAAGTGATACTGATAACTTGAGGGGAGGGGGAATCAGAAAGGGACGGTAGAAACACACTCGCTCTGATTGGTTGAGCGTGCTACAATCAGTATCATCTGAGTCCTATCCGATTCGAAAGAGCTTTAGCCGTTTTACAGTTTCGCTTTGAGTAGACGGGGCCTTAAGTTCATTTGCGAATGATCGAGTGTTTGGTTTTCGGTTTCAGATAACGTTTATTTTGACAATGGACAAAAGGGTAATAAAACATGTTAAACATTGATAAGGCTTAGATATTCGAATGATGAGCAGTCAGGTAAATGTTTTGAGAAAGGTACCAAAAAAGGTCTCATGATGCATAGTCTAACAAAAAAGGTGCCCAGGAAACGACAATATTCTGAGGATTACGTACAATTCGGTTTTACCAAGAATGCTCATGGTAAAATGATAAATTATTATATATTATATGTAATAAGAGCATTATGTATTATATGTAATAAGACAAATTCAATAAGCCTTCTTAGCTGAAGCTGCACTTAGAATTGAAAACCCAATATAGAGACGAGGGTCTATAGATTTCCGTTTAATAAAAAATAGAAAATTAAGAAATAGTAGAAAGAAAGTATCTTTCATCTGTTTTGAGGGCGCTTAATCAGAAAACTTAATATTAGCTTCTTATAAAAAAAATCGAAAATTAATTGCAGGCATTGGATATATCTTCACACCATTCTCGAAAAATAATATTTCCAGCAATGAAAATTGAAGTGTCTCTTATAAGTGACGAAAAAAGTAGGATATCCGAGTAATTTCGCTGGGTGTGACAAATAATAGAGTGAAACATAGAGTTGAGGAAATAGCTGATAATATTGAAGAAATAGTCACATACTAATTTAAAGAATGTAACAGCTACATGAGCTTAAGAAGACCTGAATGCATTGTATAAAAGAACAACTAAGTGTTCATTCAGGTATTTTGCAACATCTTTTCGGTACGTGGGAAGACGAGAGAATTATGAACTTTTATTAATAAAACAAGAAACACTATTCGATCGAAAACAAAATCGTGGTATGCACTGAACACGCTTATTCAATTTTATAAATTTTTTGCACATACAAGGATGAGCCAGGGTAAAACAAGTAACAAACGATGTTGATTATTGTTGCTGAAAATTCAGCGCGCACAACTACTTTGACATCTGCAACTGCATTATCCAAGAAAAAGATATTCAATGATCAAAGCAAAAACCAAAAAAAAAAAAAAAAAAAAAAAAAAAAAAACCTGAAACACAACAGGATAGTTTATCTCGGGTGCATGCAAAAAATATTAATAAAAACGTAAAAAGGAGGTGGAGTATTTTCGACAGGAAAATTTACTAGGGAAATATTTCCTTAAATAGTATACGATTATTTAATAATTTTTATACCAACAAGTGTGGTAAATGAAAGAATTTTTTTATGGCGGGATTATTTTGCACAAAAATTAGATCACAAGGCGTTGATCAGTTGTGTTTCTTCGGTGCTTATTATTAAAAGAACATTGAAAAATATATTACACACATTTAGTTATAAATTTTCAATGTGTTCAATATGAAAAATAATCATGCATAATTGTTGCTTAAATTTGTCATTCAGTAGTTGCATTTTATTTATATTCCAAGAATAGTTTACTTTCTTGTACCTTTTTTTTGGCACAGCATATAATAATCAAATAAAATGTTTATTTTATTTTTTTTATTGGGGAAGTGATGATGGTCTCTCCCATCTTCTATCTAGACTTGACAGCTGAGAAAGCTCCTTCTTCCCTTTTCTCCTATTAAAAAGAACGTCAAACTAGGAGTTCAAGTGTACCACGTGAACCCCATCGGAAAATGCGGCAAAAATTTCCCAGGTGTAATGATGAGAGAGTGAAAAACAACACAAGACAAATACCAGAACCGGGTTAGACCAATGAAACAAGGAAAGAAAAAGATGGGACTCCTTCTTAAAGTGTGTTGGGTGCGACGGAATTGCTAGACGAGAAGGAGTGAATGTTTCTGCCTCTCCATCGTAAATATCGATATGTAAACATAAATAATCTTCATCAAACTATAAATTAAATCTATCAAAGTCGTATCATAATTTCTAGGTTGTAGAGAGTGCCCACTTTTTTTGAATTCTTATATTATAAATAAACGGCTTAATCTTTTGGCGACGGGAACTTTGAAAAAGGAAAAAACCTTTGAAAGTGATACTTTTTACTACATTGATTACTCCCTTTTTTTGTAAATGATAGACCATCCTGTGTGGTTACATAGCGGGTTAGTTCTTTCTAGGCAGTGGAAATGTTTGAATTTCAGGAAGCCCTTATCAACTAATAATTCTTTCTTTTTCAGGGAAAATTGTTTCTGAAAATCAAATTGTGATTAGCTTTCCTGTTTCAATTCAAGAAATGTTTAGAAATGTGCTCTAAAAACTAAAAACGTAACATTTTTTTTCATACTATTTCCTTCTTTCTTCCTTAATACCATAATTCGCACATTAAATTTATCTGTTAATATGCTATAAGAAACTATTATAATTATTTTCCTTAACAATATTTCAATAGGTAGTAACTGTATTTATTATGAGACTCAGTTTGTATACCCCAATTATCAAATTATGTTATGTGTAATAATGTAATTTAATATATACATGGACAGTTATGAATAATTTATTTATGCGATCAAAAATACTTCACGGGTATTCTAAAAGCAAATTTATTTAATATAAAATAAACTGAGATGACTAAAATTTAAGTAGAAAAAAATAACAATCGCTTACAAAAGTAACCTTATAAGGAATTATTTATTTTTGTTTTAGCAAACTGACACAGGAGAGGGGGGGACATAAATTTTTAACAATACTCTATCTCCCTACCCTCTGAAAATTAGAGAGACAGGTAAAATGATCGATGTTTATGGGTTCTAACAAGCTCCATGGTGAGAGGAGAAGGACCTCCTTAGTCGTCTTCTCATCCAACCCCGTGCTTGAAGAGACTTTTTTCTTCTGGTCGCGAAATCAAACAGCAGTCCTGAAAAGATCAGAAAATTCTCGGTACTTTATCAGTATAACGGTTTTGCTTGAAATTGTTCCCACACTATCGATGATGTAAAAATGATGGTAAATTTGAAATCCTTTATCCAATTATTAAACAGGAGGTTTGGAACGGGGAAGGTTCTAATAGAACTTGAAAAAACTTATGCTTGCAATTTGCCTAAACTTGTAAATTGTTTTACATGTTTATTATATTACATGTTTAAAGAAATAAATAAACTACGATTCACCGACATCAATATCAAAATTGTCTCGTTTATAAACATGCTAAGAAATATTTTGAAGGCGTTGGGCAACAATGATGGCCTTAGATTTGCTCTTAAAATCCGAATAATTTAATCTCGTATTTACAGACGTATACTTTTTGGACTCCTGATTACATAAAAATAAGGTACTACATAAATAGATATGTAAAGAAATGCCGGATTTTTTTTATTGAAAATTACATTAATTTAAAAAGAACTTTAATAAAAATCCTTGATTATTGTAATATTAGGAAAATTGAGCCCTTTACTTGTCAAAACAAACATTCAGAATGTCATAAACATAAAATATATTCTATAATGCTTCATTTTTGATATCTAGAGACTGCTTAATATATGATATCTAGAAATAGAAAGATAATATTATTTAGTGGTTGAGTGATTTTCTTATGATATTAACCTGTTACCATTCCAAACGTGTTTCAGTTAATTTCATCATGTTATACATATTCAGAAGAGTTAGATTTCGTATTTTAGTAATCAGCCTCCTGTAATAATAGTAATAATTATTATTTTTATGAATTAGCGAGCTTGTAAGTACAAAAATCAAATGAAGAAGAAGTGCTCATACATTTTTGTAGGGTTTTTCCTTTTTGCTATATTAAAATATTGAATAGAATATGTGCATCCAATAGATCTATGTGTAAACATGCAATTTAAATGAATAAACTTAAAAATCTTACAATATGGGCTCTGACACGTTTTCTCCTTCAACTATCACTTTAGGAGCTATTTGTGATTTTGTTTCAATGGAACATTTTTCCTAATCAGTCATTCTTTGAGTAAACAGCCTTTAGAGTGAATCCAGATAGGATCTACAAAAGGTCAAAGGCTCGAACCCTCATTTAGAAATCGTCAAAGAGCTTAAATCCCACTGGTTCAGTAAAACAAAGATTAATTATTTTTTTAGAAAATTTTAGAGCAGATATGCCAAGAAACTAATGTCGCAGTAAAAGTAGGTTTAGGATTAACTCATTTTCGAACCTTTTACCTCGACGAAATCCTTACCTAAGCAGTAGAAGAAGTGCAGTAAACAAATCAGAGTACATTTTTAGATCAATACACTTAGATGTGTAATTTTTCTAACTTGAGCCATTAAAATTCTTAGCAAGCCTTCATTTTGTCTAAGAAAATAAGTACCGTCCATTTTCCGTCATTGCAAGACAGCGAAGGGATTTGTTTCGATAGCAAGTATTTCCCAAAATTTGCTATCAAATATGATAGAAAATACCTCTAATAAGAAAAATATTCTATTCAAAGCTTTGAAAAGAATAGATTTATCCACCCAAGGTGCGCTTTTAATTTTATAATTATTAATAAATTATTCAGTTAAATATAAGAATTAAAGTAAACGATGAAATATCAGGAAATGGACTGAAGTAAACTTGTCCGATTTTAAAATTAAATTAAATAATAAATTATTAAACTGAATATATTTAAGCTAAATGTAATTAAAACTGAAGCAAACGATAAATTGATAAATTGAATATATTTAAGCCAAATGTAATTAAAATTGAAGCAAATGATAAAAAATTGAAAAGTGATCGACCTAAAGTGATCCACCTAAATCAATAGCCCCCTGGGAGTCTAATAATTGTAAATCAATGTTAAAATCATTTGACCCCAAAACATTCAAAGAAGGAAGCCAAACTAAAAGGACGTAGCTTGTAATTCTTGACGTAAAAAAAGGCTGCCTCACAGCTTAAAATTCTGAATAAAGTTATTTATTTGTACTCATATCTTGATTCCAGTTTACATATAATTTTAGGTAATGCATAAATTGGTAAGTAAATAAAAATCTTAGTTCTTACATTTGTTTCACTTCAATCCGATAAGAAAAAATTGGGGGGAATTTATTACGACATATTTTTGAAAATTGACTAAGTGGTGAAAGTAAGTATCAGACATATTTTTGAAAATTGACAAAGTGGTGAAAGTAGGTGTCAGACATATTTTACATATATTTTATTTCATTCCAATACAAAAATTCAGGAGAAATTTACTATGACATATTTTTGAGAATTAAATTCGTTACTGGTGAAAGAAGACATCAAAAATATACGCAAAAAGAAGAAAAAAATTTAAAAGTGGTCAGGTACGACATTTTTGGGTATAGAAAATAATAACCCCCTAGAGTGGCTAATAATCCTGGGTTCTCTCTTAAATTATTTGAAACAGATGCTCGTATGCCATGGATTTCAGAATATTTCTAAATAATTGGTGTTTTTTTCACTTTCTTCCAAATTCAAGGCACACATTATTGATGCATCGTATCATCTTTTTCACTACTTTCACCTTCAATTCAACGCTTTATATACTTTCAGATTGGTACAAATACTTCGCTGTCACTATATTCGTTATCATTGGGTTCATATAAACCTTTTCTACTTTGTATTTTTTGTTAAAAAAAAAAAAGGCTTAATTAAATTCTACTTCAAAAACTAAAGTACAAAACCACTAGTGTGCTTGCTTTGTAACGTAGATTGTAAAAATCGTCATAAAATCCCGTGGCGTGCTGGGAAATTCCGATTGTAACTGAAAAAAATCATTTCATGTGTCTAAATTGTGATGTTTACGTTTGTCGCAGTTTTCATTCCGCGAGTCTGACACGTGCTATTCATGTCTGGGCCAAAGTCTTCACCCCTAGTCAGATTCGTGTAAGATCCGGAAGGAGTGAAATATTGATTATTCGTAAAAAGAAGAATCTGGATATGATAACTTAGGTATCATCTTTGTATAACTCTATATCCATCTCTAATTCTTTGTTGATTAGGGATACTTTGAAAATGAAAGGAATAAGAGAAGTAATTATGTTATTTCCTTCATATTATTAATTATAATATTAGTTCCTAGAGTATTAATTTATTTGTAGTTACCTGTAAGCACCATGCAGCGCATGGTTTTGATTTAAATTAAGTAATATAATCACAGTAGTATCAATCTTGAATAAAGATAAAACCTTTATTTTTGTTAAAACTAGACACGTATTTTTAAATGTTGTGACTTCGGACTATTCGCGGCGGTATTCTCTTCAATAACCTCGAGAACTTTTTGCTAATTTGAATTACATACAATTACAACACCTTACCAACCAAATGAAACGTGATTAGGTAAATTAGATGAAGATAAGAAGTGAGTGAACTGAATTAGAGATAGTGATATATTAGCGAAATAGAATTGAAAAGAAAGAGAAGTGAGAAAGATGATAACGACAGGCTGATAGATGTTTGTAAATTGGAGAATTACTTGAATTGGAATAATTTATTTGGTAAACTAAAACTTTATTATTTTGAATATTATTAGGGATTCGAAAGATAGATCTTACATATTTTTTGATAGATAATAGAGTTGTCATTCTCTCTCTCTTATGTATCTTCATTTGGAACCTTGAACTTACTGACTTTTTCATTAGACTTTAACATGGCTGTAGAATTAAGCAATGAAGAAATATATGTCACAATATGTGTTTCGTTTTAAGTCACTGTGAAAAGTACTTCTAATCAGGTGCTTTAATGAATAGTAAATTAAACCAAAATTACATAAATTGGACCCGAAGTTCATTAATTGTAATTTAATTAACTTAACGGTACATTAGCACAATGCGATCATTTCTCATAAACTGAAAATCAGGACACATTTATGAGGAAGTGGGAGGAAAATTGGAAGCATGTTTACCTTCCCTCTGAAAGTAATAGAAAATTCATTATAATAATAATAGTACCTTTGATTTGCTTTTTCTATTGACTAAACAAGATGAAAAAGAAATGAAAATGAAATTGATAAAACACATGTAACAAAGGAAATACTTCCTAAATAAGTTAAGAACCATAACGCCTCACTTACATTAAAAAAGCGTTTCTTATATTTTTCTGCAGAATAAATGAATTTTAGTAACGATTTATTCTGTTGAATGTTTTATGGAATCAAATAAACATAGATTTTTCAAAAAATGAATATTTGTCATTATAAGAAACTAATTTTTTATCTTCCCGAACTGATACATCTTTGTGTAAATCAGTACACACTTTGGTGCGTATTATATGTTACGATTTAGCCAGGACAACACACTAAAAATAATTAGAAATGGTCACCTTACATTAGCATCTTAAACAAGCTCAATCCCGTAAAAAGTTTTGCGACTTTGCCAGCATCTAAAATCCAACTTTCTAGTGATCAATCGCCAAATCCTGCACACCTTTACATTATTTGGCAAATTTTAGCTGGCGAGCTGGGCTCAGACCGATTGCTCGTTCCTGTTACTGCCCGCCCTCTCGAATACACGTTCCTATGGCAACGTGGGCCTAAAATCTAAAGAATAGCTCTTCCGTATTTTTATTCCGCACCTCCTACGACTCTCTATATTGACTGGAGACAGATAGTAGCGAGAACGGAAATGACATCTATTGTTGCGTATTTCTTTTTACGCTTTTTTACACACAGAGGAGCAAAGAAAATGTATATTTGCTACTGCTTTTTTCCCTCTTTCTGGGACTCGTTGCATAGAATAATGGAATAGCTGGTCTGTTAAATGTGTGCAAACAATATTGGAAATTGCATCAGAATATAATTAAGCAACATGTTCACTATTTTTAAGAAAAGAGACGTTAAATAAAGGGGACTAGGACAATGTTTTATTATGTTTATAGAATTTTAATTTTGTGTTGAATTTTTCGCGAAACATTTCGTACTATAAGACTATTTTCCCGTAATGTTAGGTATAGTACCCGATAATGGAATACTTTTTCCTATAAAAAGGCGCTCAAATATTAAATTTATATTTTGACTCCGCCATCTTTTAGAAAGCAACGTACTGTATAATTTTACTTATTCCTATCTGAATCAATTCCTTTTTTCTGGAGTAAAATATGTTCCCTGTATCGTTTCCTGTACTATAATATTAAAAGGCCTTTAAACTTTACGCAATCCCGTAAAAAATGGCATATTTTTAAAATGTTCCTAAATTTTAAAAATATTGTATCATTTTGTAAGTATTACAAAATCACACATTTATATGAAAATTAGAGCAATTTTTTACCTGAAAATGTGTTCGAAATCGAAACCAGACTTTTTGATATCAGGCGAAGACAGCTTTCAATGCTAACTATTGAAATCCTTACTATACAGCAAGTCCTTGTTTAGCCCATTTTTGATTAATACTGATTCCAATATAACATGGCCATTTTATTTGCTGAATTTCCTTTCGTATTTCATTGCCATTCACAGTGTTTCTTATTAGTTTTATTACAAATTAATTTATAATGGGAACTCATATCAAAATGATAATACAGAGAAAAAATTAAACTGTGTAGATATGTATCGAATTCAGGATACTTTTCAGTATGTGTCTATTAATATGTATGATATACAATATTAATAAGTGTGAACAGCACATGAATAATACGCTAAGCATACGTAGTAGCATGTGTAAATTAGACTAGGTGGTAGCGCTAATAGCTTTATTTGCTATGGCCATGAGAGATGGATTTGTTTTCGATCGATGTAATTTGGAGGGCAGCGTGAAACATTATTAATTTATGTTTAGTAATTATCTACATCACTGAGCGAGAAAATCAGTAACAACTATATTTGCTCACTAAAAATTCATTCGTATAATTTTAAATTATTTTTAAAACATAAGAATTAATATTTTTATTTCGATCCTTTTCTATCGATATTAACTTAAAGGGGAGGGGAAAAATGAGACATATGATACCAGACAGCTTAATCGTAAAGAAATCAAGAATATCGGAAATGTAAAATTCTTCGTAGGAGGAATGGATTTTATATTTCTTTGAACATTTCTAATAGTTATGTTATATATATATATATTATATATGAATCAAGTTAATATAAAAATAATTTGAATTATAATTTGTTTATTTTTGGTCGCATGTTCTCTTTTCTAAGTTTTTACTTTTTAAAATGACCCCATTAAAATATATTTCATTCTTCACATTATCATATGGGAACAAATCCTATGCGCTAAAGCTGCGGTTTCCTAAGAAACCAATGTTATTGTCTAGAGGCTATAATATTACAGTGAGATGACTTAACCAGAACATTGTCCGTGCACCCCAGTGACGTGGTTTCCTCGTATTCAACGCTTTTTAGGGAAGCACGCCATCTAGTTTACATAAGACAACGTTTCAGTAACATCATCCCCGCAATATTACGGTCGCCATATAACGGTATCACTTTTATAGGAAACCCATAGCATAAACGAGGTTTTACCGTATACAGTATATTTTTTACAAGAAGATGTGATAGTATTTTTGCACTATGACATATTTAGGCTCACACTTTTTACTAGTTTCTCTTGTACAAAAAAAAAAGTACTATACGTTTTTTCTAAAATTAAAGTTATTTTTGTTTTACTTTTGCTTAATTCTGTTGTAGTGCTACAAAAATTAATCATCTGGGTGTACAATGACACATGGAAGGTAATGGGAAATGACACTTTATTCATAAATATTCAGTAGATGAGAAACACACAGCTAATCTTGTATAGATTATTGACACAACAGGAACAAATGCAGCACTTGTGCAGAACAGCAACACAGACAGATATAAAACTGCACTTTTAATAACAGAAACAGCATTTTCAATAATGTTCAGCTTACTAATTCGCGCTACGGATAAATCTCAAAAGTAATACTTTGCACTTCAAACACAGACTCCGACTGCTTCTAGTAGTATTGGCAGATTCAGGCCCTTTCTCGACAGATTCACTCGGATTAAACATCTTTCCGTATTTTTTTTCTGTCCTGGCTAGGTATGTCGTCTCAGGGAAAATTCAGGAAAAAACTATAACTTTTCTCCTAAAGGAGGTATCGATATAATTTCAGCCTTTTCGAGAACCTTCATTTTGTTGCCAAATTCACCAAGTCTCTCACCTCGCTGAAATGGTCTTCGTTCCCAAGATCATGTGGGTCATTTCTGAAGCTTTACTTGGCATCCGACGAAACCTCTGTAAATGTCTTTTTTTTCTCTAAAATTTGCAGGGAAACATCATCGCTGGCTAGTGTTATTATAAGCACAAACCAGCTAGACTATTATTCTGATAAAATCCAAACCATTAATGAATTGGTAAGTAGATAATGTTTGGAAACCATTTAAAGAATTGTGAATATGGTCAAGAGAGGCTGGAGTAATGCAACATTTAGTATTAATAGGAAAAGACAGCTCTATTAGAATAAGTCGAGATGTCTGCTGAAGAAATTAATTATAGTTTTGTCCTAACGAACGAATACCATGTTCGTAGCAGGCAGGACAAAACGAATACCATGATACCACTGTGGGGGGTCCGGTAACTTAGCCTTTAATATATTTAAATTAGGGAAACAGTCCTATAAATGAGAAAGTGGCTATTAAACCCTATAATTCCAATTCATCTCTTTTAGCCACTGTATCTACAGTCTCGTTGCCTGCAAGGTCTACATAAAAGCTTAATTATTGTTACTGCAAATTAAATTCTACTCTTTTTCCAAATTCACTTTTATTACTAATTCCCTATCAAGATCGTAGATATAACTATGCTTCTGATATACTCCTTTAGAATGTGTGAGCGCTTTAAAATATTTTTCTTTTCCGTTATCTTAACATTTCTTTGAAATGACTCCCTTACTGATAAGAGTAATTTGAATTTCGATGCGAAGGTCATCAGCTATCAATCATTTCTTTTTATTTCAATCTAACGTCATCTATAATGCCTATGCTTCATTATCAACATTTAGAGTCATGGAAAGGCAACAAATAATCAGTCAATATAGATCCATTTTCCAAAATGTTTAATCTAAGTATTCAGATTTTGAATATTCTCTATCAAACTTATTACGAATGTGGAATGTTAACTTAATCGCGTCCTAAACCGAAGAATAAGATTGGAAATTCTACCTATTTTATTTACAGTGAAACTGCACCCAATTCCAATATATTGCTATAAATGGATTCTAGTCAAGTATCTACTCTAAAAAATCACTTAACTCTTTTTGGCACCTACAGTGACTCCCAAAATTGAGTATACATCTCTCACTATGATATTTAAGGGCTTAAAAAACAATATTATTATATACTTATTTAAATTTAATTTTTATAGGAACTATAAAATAAATATTATGTGAAATATATTAGATTAAAAACATAAAATGAAAGATCTATAATATTTTAACTAACGCAGTTTTATGTCAAAGCTCCGAATTTCAGATTATATTCAGTCGCCAAATTGAATTTGCACTATATAAAAATTTGGATTTTGCTCCTATTACTGTTTTTTTTTAATAATTCGGTATAATAGTTTTGGTTATTTAAGACACCGATTTTTGATTTCCAGGAGAAAAAAAAATTTAAATTTGAAAATGAGTTCCAAAATTGGAACTAAAATTTAAATTTAGAAAATTTCATTCTTATATCTCTGAGATCGACAAAATTCTGCATAATATTGCAAAGAAAGTTCAACATAGTCAAGAATGAGTACACAAGATTATCCAGAAGTATACAAATACGGATAAATTGCAAATAACCTCGTAAAAGGGAGAAAAAGAAACCTTCAGGTCGATGACTAACAGAAGCATCATTTCAGATATAAAAAAAAACTTCTAAGGTGAGTGCCATAAAAGTTGCCTCTTCTATTTTTTATAGCAATAGGAAGATGAGTTTCTGCAGATACAATTAGGAGAGTACGCCAAGAAGCAAATTATAATGGTCACGTAGCTTAAATACCTTTAAGTTTTAAAGCAAATAGAGAAAAAAGTACTACATTTGCTAAAAATCGTATTTCAGACCTTTGATAGTTCTAAAATAACGTAATATTTTCTGTGATGTAAGTGAATTAAATGTTTCTGGAAGTGACGGTCCACGGTATGTTTGGCAGAATCCTAACTGTGGTGTTTTTGGTGGAATTCGATCCCTCAAATGCCACTCTCTCTGTCAAACGTTAAGATAATTTAGGTCTTGTATGGGGTTGTGTGGCTGCAAAATGTCTGTTAAAATCTGTTTTAATCGACGTAGTAATGGATAAAAGGATACACTTCGATGAACTGAAAACTAATTTAAAACTAGTGCTTTAAATTATTCCTCTGTAATTCGATTAAGTGTTAGACGTGTTAAAAGATATGGAATCAAAACATACTATTAATATTTTTAAGCTATGGATGTAGTGTAATTATAAAATATAATTTCAGGAACCACCTTAATCTTAAGATCATATTGTAATAGAAACTTGGGGTTTCAGTTGGAAACACCTGTCCAAAAGCTTAATTTCAAGAGCAAAGAACACGCTCAAAGAAAATTACAGGAAAAATGGGCTGAGTTTTTTAGTTTAGTTTTAGCTTTAGTTTTTATTAACGTCGCACTAAAAGCAACACAAAGGCTGTTGGCAATGAAACTCTTAATTTTGAGCCTCTGTCAAGTGAAGAGAACGACACCTGAGCTGGTACTCCTCTCCTAACTTCCACATCACGCCAACGGGAGGACTTTGAGCCCCGACAGATTTAACCTGCATTAGCCCCGACTACACGGTGGGTCTTTTGCGGCCAAGGCTCGAACCCACGATTGAATAAAATCCGCCGGTCACGAATCCGGAACCATGACCATTAGGCTACCGCAGCCACAAGAAAATTGGCTGAAATATCCAATTATACTACACACAGAACTTTTTTAAATTAATGCATACTCTTTATAAAATGCTCTAAATGCAAAAGGGTAGGCAATGAAGTATTAATTTATGTTTCTTTAAAAAATAATTTTGTGTATATATACTAGTATAAATTCGATTTTTTTACTTTGAAATCTGTAGCTTCAGCATAAAAATTACAGTAATTAAAGTATTATCGATTCTTCCTTTTTTTTCTTAGTCTTATAGATTTTTTTGGTTGCATTTTATTATTCTTATAAATATTACGCTGAAATAAGTATTTAAAAATATTGCTTTACGCTCTTAAAAAAAAATCAAGAGGTGTAATACTCAATTTTGGGAGCCACTGTATATTGTGTGCGCAATTATCTCGCCACTTCCTCTTTCTCCTCTTACCTCTTATGACTCTAATCTCTAAAATCCATCTATGTGTTACTTCTAAACTCTCTACTGCCTTCAAACCTTCTAACAGTTAATTTACAAATTTATTACACTCTTGTTTCGTAATGTAATCTACATAAATCACGGTTATTTCACCAGGTAAGTATCTAATTCAAATAACGTGATAATGTAGACCCAAAAGTTAATTAAAGGGGAAAGCATGTGAGAATTTGTAACAAATCTTGTTCAGGATTATTCAATCTAAACTCTTTTTTATGATTGATTCTGTAAATTATAGTAAAATATGACACATTTTTCTGTGTTCTTAATTCTTACAGCCTTATTTGAGTTATAAAAATGTTTATAATAAATCTGCAAGCATTATCAGAAAATTTATTTTCAATACGGAAGACTAATTAGTATATTATTTAAACAACTTGTAAAAATATAGTTCTATATATATTTTATTCTGTAATAAAATAGAATATTTTGCAATACATGCTTCCTGCACTGAGAAGCATTTTAAAGTAGGAACAATTCTCTATTTTACTCGTGCGAGAATTTATTTATAGAACTCGGAACTTGAAATAATGGCTTTTCGAATATTCTTCATTTATAAGATTTTTTTTTTTTTTTTTTTTACAAAACTAAAAGAATTTAAAATCGATCGTATTTTGACGTTGCACTTTGAAGCAGCGTGAATGCCAAATTGACGGCCCTCGTGATTTTGAACGTTGGTAGAGTGATGAGGATGACACGTTACCTGGCGACTCTTTCTCCAATTTTCCAAGCCTCACCAAAAGAATTGAAAATCAGTACAAAAATCTTTATTAGATAAGTTTGCTGAGTGAATAGCTTTATTAAATATCCATACACACTGGTAAGAACACTTGCTCCCTCTTCCTCAAACAGCTATTTTGGTAATTTCAAACAGTTGCAAATGTTTCGGAGAAGCAATCTTTTGACTCTAATTTGACGCTTTGTTACCTCGATCGTTGGCAGGCATCCTGTTATTCAGACAGTTTTTAAATAAAACACGTTAAATAGTTCGTTCATTTTTAGAAGTTAACTAACTGTAATAATAAAATTAATTTTTTAATTAGTCCATTAATATAATAAGTAAATTCCCTTTATCCGTTAATAGATACCAATTTTATCTGGTTGCAATGAAGATTGCAAAAATTATTAAATATCCCCCTTCTTTGAAGATGGTTGATCAATGTATTGTATATAAAACGATTATGTTTTGTACTTAGATAGCACAAATGAATCTTAATCTCAATTATAAAAATGATATATATTTTTTATCATTATGTAGAGATCAGCTAACTGGTGATACACTCGCTTCGGTACTTGAGATGTTATCCAACAAAACTCACTAAATAATCAGTCAATAAACAGTCAAAAAGACAAATTACAAACAACGTTTATTGTGTCTATGAATAATTAAAAATATTTTTTGTGTTACAATGTGAAGCAGTAATTAAATTTGCATACTCAATCGAAGATTAAAATTGAAGGAATAATGCAAAAATCTTATTCCAGTAAAATATTAGCTATTCGACGATTACTTAACTTTCTTGCACCAATACTGTGTGTACTGCAATTTTGCTACCCTTCTATCACTTCTTCAACACTTTAACCGTCCAACCTCTCTTCTTATCATCTCTTATTCACTACACTTCCATTTGTAACAATGCTTATTGACAAAAGTAACGGTTTATTCATAAGGTGGGGTTCTCAAATCAAATAACGTCATAAAGAAACCCAAAAGAATAATTGAAGTGGATAGCGTACGCGAACGTAATGCTACACTGCATTTTCTCTTCTTACATTTTATTGTGCTACAACTATTATTTATTACACTGCAATATTACTAGTAACTGCAACTCAACTGCTAATAAATTCAGTTACTAAACAATAAGACAATGAAGGAAATCAAATCGATTTAATTCGAATATTAAGAATTCAATATATATTTTAATACGTCAGTGAAACAGATCCCTTCACGCGCCCGATCCCAAATGTTATTATCATAAATTATTGCTTATCTGACACCGCCTAATCGGATTGGAGTCAGTGCTATATCTTTAAGCTGGATCCTACTAACGTCCGTTCACAGGTAATTACTCCCCACTAACTTCAAATAATCCAATCTTATCATCGACAGCACACGTCAAACTTCCACGTTCTAAACTTTCATTCCCTCACTCTATCTATTATAACTCTCTACACTTCAATATTTCGAATCTATTTTACATAAATCACGATTCATTTATTAGAAGAATTTCTCAAGTCAACTAACGCCATATGACAGCCCTCAAGAAGTTACTCGGAGGGAAACACGAGAAATAATCTCCTCCAAGTAATGAATAATAATACAGTTACAAACTACATGGTTATTTAATAAATCTCTTGTTTTAGTTTTAAAGGGTCCAGCGTCGGGCTAACCCCTCTACCTGGACACTAGTTAGTGATTAGTACCTCAAGTTCAAAGACTACGGAAATGGAGATGGGTACGTCCTGATGGAACTTCTTAGGGCTGGGAAGAATTTAACTTAACTTTAGTTTTAAATTCTTTTCTTTTGAATAAACAATTTGACTGTGGTGATAATAAATAAAAAGTGTATTGGTTTCAGGAGCCTTTTGCTAATTAACAATGCATACCAGTGGCATATTAGGAGGAATGAAAGAGACACATGCAACACAACTTTTTACCATGTATTAATTCTTCGCTATAAAATTGCTTTTTTCATGATAATGATAAAATATTCAATCCCCCAAATTAATTTCTGATACATACTAATCTACTTAATTTGAAATTCCCCTTTCGTACTTTTAATTTCTTATGTTATATATATGTCAGTATGTACAAAAAATAACCCAACAACTGCTCATAATTTACATCATATCAGATACCACTACTAGTATATGTATATATACTAGTAGTAGTTACCAAATTAACCACTAGTAGTAGTTAATAAGTTAAATTACCAAATTAACTACTACTTGTAGTTAGTACTACTATGTAACTCACATTTTTTTGTTTAATCCTGGATGCTAATGCTGTCCTCAAAACGGTGGGATACTCTTAAAAGATTTAACATGAGGAATTATAAAAGGCATTCGCATTTCTTGCGAATTTTATAAATAATTAGCGAAAAACCAAATTCCCATTCTATAATTGAAAATATGACAGTTTTTATCATCTTTACTGAACTATTAATAATTCTGCAGTTGATGATTTCGTGGGTTTTGATTATTAGGAGACAGATACCACTAGTTACGTTCTAGAAACAACAAAAGTTCCACTTTTTTCCATTTGTTGAATGGGAGTTCTTATTTATCGACATACACACACTCTTGAATGATCCTCCATGCTTTGTAATCAATAACTTGTGTTTTTTTCTTTCCCGCATATCAGGGGAAGATATCTCCAATTGTTTCTCCATGTACGATTCACAATTGGAAAAAAAAATCATTCCGATGATGTAAGAAGAAAATGTTCCTTTCTTAAAGGATTTCTTCCGATGTGGAATTTTTATTTTATTTAAAGGCACTTTTCAATTTCCTCCCCTCTATAGTTTGAAGAGATTAACTTTTAAAGGATTACACATTTTTCTTTTGCGTCATCTTTCGTTGCAGCCAAACTATGGAAGCCAATTTATGCTCTGAAATCGCTTTGGATTGCATATAATTTCAATTTGGAAGTAATGAATTTCGATAAAAGTGTTTCGGCAATAATGCATTATCGATTGTAAGCAATAGACAACCAAGAGTCCCTGACACAAATAAAAATTTAATACAAAATCGACTAATTGTCTTGGTGATATCTAAAACCATCCCTCGATGAAAAGTTTTATTTTTTCAAATAAAAAATTTCCAGTTTCGTTTATTATAAGAACAGCCAAAGCAAAAAACGAAAAATGTTGCGCTTTTAATTTGTAAAAACAAAACTTTTGTACAGATACATATAATTTATATGTATATCGCCAACTAATGTGTGTCCACTCGATTCGTCGTTTACAGTTTCAAAGCTATTATTTTTCAATGAAACATATACATTAATTAAATTTAAGGTCTTCTTGCCCGATATATGAAGGATACTTGGAACTGTTTTTTATTTGCACAAACCAAACTTTTCAGAGTGGGAGATATTGTGGTTCAAACCACTCTGTCATAAGCCAAATTGTCAATTTATATTAAATTTTCAAATGTATCAAATACATTTGGTTCATTCTGTAAAAAATATTCAAGTATTGAAAAAAGTTTACCGAAATTGTTACGTTAAGATTATTTTCTTAAAAAAATTCATTCTAAAATTGTAAGTTTCAGATTTTAAAAATATTACTTTACCAGGTATGATATATTAATATTAAATTTTTTGATCTGAGAAATATGAAAGTAAGCAAAATAAACTTAAAAATGAATTTTTCAGAAACAAAAATTAAGAAAAACAAGCAATTTTAAAATAAATCGAACAGAAAAAAAATATTTTTCGTTCAAAAAAAAAAGAATTATTTTGAAAAACATTGACTTAATATTTAAAACTAAATTAAATGAAACACTTTACATGCTGCATGTACAATTTTAGACTAATCATAAATTTAAGTAACGTATGATATCACAAACACATCTGGCAAAGATAATAAAAATAGGCCAATTTGAAACATTCATTTGACGTAAAATAAACGTAACAGTCAATTCACTCATATGTCTATGCTTGTATCTCTCTCTTTTATACTACTTTAAACCTTATATTCTACATTTATATATTCATATACAGGTAGGGTAACTTCTCCGTAATCCGGTATTTAATGGTTTGGCATACTCTATAGTCCGACAGCGATCGAGCCTTCAACTTACGGGTGTTTTCGGATGGTTTCCAGAGTTAGTTGATATTTACATTCAGGTCACGACACAACATTGCTTGCATTTCTGAACAGTTTTTATCCAACCTGTAAGTTTTCATTTTAGTACAGAATTTATTCTTCCTTTTTACCTTGTTACATATTATGTTTGCACAATATTACATCTACAGTGTAGAGCGTCCCGGTCCAACCCAAAAGACTTTGCGGACCACATTGAAAACACATTTTACTCTCGCGGGCAGCATTATATATATATATATATATATATCTATATATATATACGTGTGTGTGTATGTGTGAACCCAAGTGATAAATTCGATGCCGATTCAAATTCTCACATTAAAAACTACTACAACTTTCAGCTTTGATTTGTGGGAAGCAACTAATCCTCCCGAACCTCATTAGAAAAATCGAGAACATTCTGCCATAAATTAAAAGAAATTATATTTTGTTGAATAAATACAATTACACGAAGTACAGTTTTAAAAACTATCCTATAGTTACAATATATCATTGGCGCTAAATTATTAGGGATCAAAGGACATCGAGCAGTCAGTATGTCTGGAACAATACGCTTCTTCGTTAAATATATTAGGCTTGCTGCAAACAGACGGCTGCTGCTATTTCGCTTGTTCTGCGCGTCGTATTCCCTCCCTATGTCTAATAATGTAAACCCGCACTCATCAGTAAGTTTGCTGATTAGTTATACATTGTATATCACTCAATCGCATCAGGTGGCCCATGCGGTTTTTAAAACGAGCTTTGCAATTGTTTCTGAACAATATTAGAGAAGAAAAATTGTGATTAAAGGGTAGTCAGGTAGTGAGCTATTCCCATAGTAGTAGGATATGATACGAACAACTCATCCGTGGAAAGTTCTTTGGTACTTTTATGTACAATAAAGCTTAAATGTTTATGGTTAAATCTTAGAGTATGGTAAATTGCAGCAGGTGTTCTTCAAGAGCTAATAAAACTAAGTAAGCGCAAGCTTGTCAGCTCAGTAGTCCTTCACAAGAAGAATTATTGAAATACTTCACAGTAGGGAATTCAGTATAAGAAAGTCTTCAATTGAAAGTGTCTTCATATCAACTGAAAATTTCTGTTAATTTAAATTATTACTTACTTACTTGTTTTGTGAAATATTTAGTGTCTTACCTTTAGCAATATTGTTTGAATTTCTGTTTATTTTTCATTACTGTTTTTGTTTCTTGTTGATGTAAATTTTAGATCACATATGAAGTATTTAAAATATTTGTAAAACATTTATATTCCATCATAGCACTGTATTAACTTTTATTTTGAGTTATGGTTTTTTTTATCAATACAAGAACGTTCAATTAAATTAATGTTAAATGTTTTAATTCAATTTTGTAGTTGCCAAAATAAGAAGAAATACTTTGCCGGATATTTATACCATCTATATAGATTTAGAATGTACGCAAACATATTAAATAGATGTTTTATCGCTTAAATTTTTATTTACAGAGATTTATTTTTGGTATTCCCGTTTACAGAGATTTTACCGTACTTCTTGCATAATACAAATCCACCTAAGTATAACAATCCTTATTTTTCAGTAAGGGAAATATTATTTTTTAATTATATATACGATCTCAATACTTAAAGCAAAAAGAATGAAACAATTTAATCTTTGTACACTTTTATAAAAAAAAATAAACTCCGTGACAAACTAGCGACATACGCATTTGTTTCCAAGGCATGCGGGTGTATTTGGTTCTCAATCTATTTCGCAATAATACATGGCGCTACTAAACGATCACATAGTGATTGTTATTATTGGATGGTACCTGTTTAAGAAATTATAAATGCAGAACCAGTAGTTGGTTATTTTACACTTAAGCCCCTGAAATGTCAACAGTCCATGGAGAAAAAGGCGCTTAAATTTCCTTTATGGTACCTCTCACCTCTCTCGACGACTCCTTTAGTTAAGAACTTTAGTCAAGTATTGAATACATTATCATAGACACTCGCACACTCTCCGACACATTCATTTTTTCACCCATAACTTTTTAATTTAAAAACTCTTCTTACAAAGGCAGTGCACAAATAAAGAAGACGATTCTACTTCTGGACGCCTTATCCATTAACCCTGTTCTAACAGGTACTTGGTTTTGTAAATGTTGAACCTTAAAATTTTAATTGTCTTATTTAAATAAAGTTACATTTGGCTCAAATGCTATTGTCGTTGTTTAATTTTGTAAATTAGTCTATTAATATGCTTTCAGGACGCTGTGTTTCTTCTCTTTTAAAATACCATTAATATAATCAAAACTAATTCAATGTTCCTCTTTCAAATAGGACAAAATGAATAATATATTCTTTGAGAAAGGGGCACTGGTTTAATACCATTTGGTAATTGGATTTCGGAAACAGTCCAACAAGCAAGCGGATTCTATACAAGTAAGTTACATTTATCTAATAAACTGCAATTCAACCTTTACTTCATTCGTAACATAACTTTTTATTTTGGGGATCATCACTGTGATAATACTTTTCACGTGCTGAGTTTTTTAATAATTTTTTTTAGTAATTGTAAGACTGTTCAATTGTGTTCAAAGATATTTTTACGTCTTTGTTAGTGAAGTTTCACTGAAGTCTGTCCGGGCCTAAGAAGTCTCCCTTCAAGCTATGTCCATCTCCGCTTCTGTAGTTTTTAGTCATTGGGTGCTAATTATTATCTACTGATTAGTCTTATTGGCTATCTCGACACTTGACCTCAGTTAACTTAACAAGCGAAATTGGTACTCTTTTATCAACTCCAGAGGACTCCAGGGCTGTGTTGACCCATGAAAAGCCACCCAAGCTGGTTACCAGGATTCGAACCTAGGTCTACAGTGCTCGTAGTCACACATGATAACCACTATAGCATTGCAGCCACTTTACATATTTGTCTGTTTGTGATAAATTCTAAGCATATAGAATGAATAGGAGAGGTTAGTTTGTGACGCCCACGCCTCTCTATTAAGGTTCGGAATCATTGACACAATAAGTATTCATTCACGAAACAGTCAATTAAATGAAACTAATCTTATTATAATCAAAAAGTGACTAGCATTACGAATGTGGCGCGTTAACTAAATCGCGTCCAAAGACAAAAATACTCATTGATAAGTCTGCGTATCTTAACATAAAAACGGTACAGGAATTAGGAATGAATACTTGTAGTTTGGATCCGAGTTGAGTGACGATTCCTAGGATATCACCTTCGCCTTCTCGCACGATTATTATGTGCAATTGTTACTTCCTCTTACAGCCAATGCATCAAATCTCTTTATCGAATTGACCCCCGTTTTCTACACTTCTCATTTAGGAATGTTAATTTACATAAAATAAGGTTCATTCACAGGTAAAAGTTCTCAATTTAACTAACGTCATAAAGTAATCTAAAAAGTTGGTTGAAAGGTAAAAGCGTGAAATCCATTAACAGTTCAACCCTAAAAAATATTTCATATTGAGGAATGAATTACTAAAAGAATCTTTCGAAGCGTTATCGCATAGCTGTTATTATTACCAAAAATTACCATGATATCTGGATAAAACTTTTTCTGCATATTATTTTAACCTTATGTATATAATGTTATAAATCACAGATATTCTTGTCGATTTAATTCGTTTTGGAAACCATGTATCGAAATAATCCACAGAATGGAAAGCATGAAGTTTAAACTGTTGAGTTGCACTATGACGGCATTAAAAGACTTAAGAAATTCTGGGAGAAATGTATAGCTTTGGACGGTGACTATGTAGTGAAGAATAAGAAATAAAATTAAGTTTTCGTCTCAAGTAATTTTGATAAGAATTAAAACTTCAGGATATCACAGGTTACTTCAACCTTATGCTTTTTGAAATGAAACATGTAAACTTTAAAAGCTGTAACTTTCCACATTATGTACATAAGGATTAATTAATATTCTGGATAAAATTTATCCGGATATCTCTCTCTGATATTTCTCAGTAATAATCAGAATTGTAAGATCCCTCGTTTTACTTTTATACCCTTCTCGTAACCTTTAACCACCTCATATAACTTTTATCATAGGAAGAATTTGACAATTAAATAGAAATATTTCGAAAATGAACAAAAAAAAGTCAATCATAATTTCACTAAGTAAAAATATGGCTTGATTAAAATGACCATCAAAAACTGATTATTTGCCATAATCCAACCAGTGAGTATACTCCAAATTTTGATTTATACCTCATTTACACAACAAAATTATCAAAGAAATATAAAAAATACTTTCGTGGATTATTTGTGTTAAGTAATATTTAATTAGGTGTAAGAAATATAATCAATTGCATTCTAGATAGTTGGTTATCATGGCTGCCTAGTGGTTATGGTTGCGGAATCGCGGCCAGCAAAGTTATCGTCGAGTCTTACATTCAAGCCATGATTCTACTAAAGATCTACTTGTAGCTGTGCTGATGCACGTTAAATTTGGTTAAGGTTTCAAGTACTTCCTATGGCGTGGTATGGAAGTTTTTGAGAATGGTGCCAGCTCAGTTATCATCTGAAGGAGACTCAGAATTATGAGGTGTGTCACCAATAGCCTTCGCATTGCTTCTCAGTGCGACGTTGATAAATAATCACAATCATTAATTAGAAAGAAATGTATATATTGTAAAATAAGTTTCTCGAAGTGATATTCATATGCTAATCCTTCTGTTTTAAAGAAACATCAAGTATCTTTATTTTGGATTGGTGCAGACTTCCACATATCCATTTAGCTATCCTTCCACACAGCACACGCAACACTGTAGCTTTGGCCTCCTTTATATACTGTGGCCTTCTATGAAAGGTTTAGTTACGACGTACAAGCCTAACAACTGTGCATGGCATTGTATTTTGAGCATAATTTCACTCAGTAAAATTTTTAATAATTAAAAAAATCAAAGGTACGATGATTAGGTGATAAGATAATAGGAATTTTACTATTTTTTTTTATAATTCCTAGATTACACATTTAAAATAGAATAATAATTTAATTTCTTCCACACACAAAAAAAAAAAAAAAAAAAAAAAAAAAGAGTGACCACTGTCGTTTAGGGGCTTAATTTCTTTAGGGATCCTGATCCCGAGGAACCCTAACGGACTTTTTCTTTCCCATAGGTTTTTGCTATCTTTGATAAAGAAAGGTGACGTCCCCAATCCCAGGATACCTTAGCAATTCTTCTCTACTTTCGACCCTTCTTCCAGTAAACTATTTGTGTCTTTTTCCTGACTTTTTCTATTGTCTAGATCCCATATAAACATTGTTTGGCGCAGCATCACCACATTTGGCTCTTGTGTCAAAAACCTCTACTTTCAACCTCCTTCCCCAGATCGTTTTCATTGCTAAAATGCATGCAAGATAATAGTCCTACAATAGTGAAATTTGGAATTCGAAATTTCAGCGAATGAAAATTGATTTAATGCACTTTCGCCAATGCAAAAGCTCTCTACAAGGGTATCTAATTTGCTTATTAATTTATAAAAAAAAGTTGGATGGTAAAAAGTACCACTAGGGAAATTATTGGAGTGAATTAATTATATTTTAATTCTATTTGTTCATTTTTTTACTTTTCATTCTCTAGAGAGCATCGTGCATTGCTTTTTTGTTATGCACATACACATCAACAAAATATGTTTATTTTAAATTCCAGTAGTCTCATTGATTACTTAAGTTTTACTGAAAGATACTTCACTTTCGTAATTTAATTTTCAAAAGTATGCTTCTCGCGCTGAGAATTTTAATTTTCTCGTGAAAAATAAATTTAAATCCATCCGTTTTAAATGAGTCACTTTTAAAAATGAGCTTTTAATTAAGCTTTGTAAAAATACCATACGATTTGTTTGGAAAATATTCAATGTAATTGCTTTAATATTGTTAAACAGTTATCCTTTTTAGAAACTTACTTTGATTTGAATGTTTTTATGTAATCTTCTAATTTAAAATTAAACATGTATTTTGTATGCACTATTAAGAGAACATTTTTGTTTTTACCATTTACTTAAACATTAAACCATTTGCTGCCGCGATCCCTATTTGGGGGTTTTGGAATTTAACTTACACCAGTCGGGGCAAAAATATATTTGGTACGCCTGACAGTTTAGTTTCATTTTAGAAATATCGGTCAATGTTGTGTGCAGCAGAAAGTGTGTATTCTGTGCTTCGTTTCTTTACAATAAGCAAACAAATGAAATTCGTCTGTAAGTTGAAAAGAATTGTCATATTTGAAGCATTATATATTTCTGGTTTGGTTTTTATATTATAAAGAAATACTGTAGATAAATATGTAATTTATAGGTTGTAGTAACGGTCTGTAACTCAGTCTTTTGTTTCTTATTGAAACTACTTTATTATTAATTTTATAATGATGGCCATTTTAAAAAATATCAAATATGTCCAATCAAAACACATTTTGAATATAATTGTACTTTTACACAACTTTTTATGCTTATATATATATATATATATATATATATATATATATATATATATATATATATATATATATATAT
>BMAW01110930.1:0-10259 GCA_019974015.1 Nephila pilipes | reverse complement strand
CTTTGCACACAAAATACATATAACAATTTTCTTCAAAATGAACCAAAGTCTAAGTGAAATAATAAAATTTAAAAAATCTACAGGTAATCGCACCTTTTAACATGGACATTTTTGCAATTTTTTCAACTTTATCTTTACATAAACAGTCTTAAATAAAAATATATTCCCCCTACATCAAAGATTTTAGTCCATTTTATTAAGAATAGAATATAAAACATTCTCAGAAAATTTCAGGACATTATCTCCATTATTTCTTGAGATATCATGTAAATGGTTTCAAATTTGCTTCAAAAACACTATTTTGAGAAAAACACAATTAAAGTTTTATTTTGCAGTGAAAAGCCACTTACCCTATTCAAAATAATCTAAAATTCCCCGGGATGATATGTCAAGCCTTCTTTTTTTTCCTGCTGCAAAATTTTTATTTTCCTCCTAGCACGTGCTTTTTTCCTTTGTAATTTTACAAGGGGTAATGAATGTCTTTTTGCATCGGTGATACGTCGAAAATCATACTGCTTTAAAATACGGAGCATATAATTACCGACATTTAGCTGCAACTTATTCATTACCTCAATGAAACCACTGGCACCTTCATTAAACTGAAGAACAGCTAGGTAAGCACCTAATTGCAAAGTTTGCAATTCAGTAAAATATTGTTTTGGAATAATATTCCAAAGAACACCATTAAAACTTTCATTGGCATTTTGTGTCATGCCATGCAAACACTTTTTTAATAGGGTTTGGTCGCATAATTTCATATAGGTTGGCTTAATTATGTTTATGATATTTTGTGAAAGTCCAGTGGATTTATCAGGTAATGTTTTACCCTGAGCTTTTGCTTTTTGAAATTTGCACCAGCTGTCTTTTCCCTGCGGACACTGACCATGCATAGGGAAATCTTTACTAGAACAGCAGTGGTAAAAGGCAGCAATAACTGCTCTTTGCATGCTTTCTAAATTGTTTATGTTACTGCGAATAGCAATTCCATAATAATTCTGCAGCTTGTCTATAAAACTATCTGTTAACTTGCCTCTTCCTCCAATTCCTTTCGTAGACTTTTTTAATTTCCGTAAGAGACTCCCAACTCTCTTCTGAACATGGCCAATACATTCAAATTTATTGACTGTATTTGGGCCATACATATTTTTAACGGACTCATATCCCTTAGAGTCACCGTCCCCATAATAATCCCTGTACTGTAATTTACGCAGATTTTCCGATCGCTCAAAAATTCGATATACTCCTATTGTCTCCATGCTAGAAGCAGAACCCTTGTGATTGCGACAAACATGTGAACCGGGAAAAGCACCTGGAGTATTTGACATTTTATTACATATTCTGCAGAAATGGGACATCATTTCGACATCCAATACTTTTCCAGTATCTATGGATATGCAGCTCACGCAACCATTGTGAGATGAGTAGCCCCGTTTCTGCCAAGTCCCATCCAATGACACTCCGCAGTAACTTATATCTGTTAATGGATTTTCTTTTCGAATTTTATCTGCTGCATTGAGCATGCTTTTCTTAGCAGCTTCAGTTGCAGCGTTTGTTCATGTTTGGCTAAGAAAGTTTGGATCAATTGGGATGAATATGCAGGGGCGTTATCATGATGCAAGTGCCAGTTGTTCGCAGTCCACATGTCTAGTCTTTTGCACCGAACAGCGTCACGGAGTCGCCGGAGAACATCTTGATAGTACTCCTTGTTTGTCCTTCCGGTGCGTATTCGTGATGCACAATTCCGCGGACATCAAAGAAAACAGTCAGTATCACTTTAATTTTGCTTCACACCTGCCGCGCTTTCTTTGGCTTGGAGAATCGGGATGCTTCCATTGTCTTTTTTGTTTCTGGGTCATACGCGTACACCCATGACTCATCTCCAGTTATCACGGTGTTCAGAAACCCAGGATCAGTATTAGTGGTGTCCAGAAGGTCCTGTGCAACGTCAAAACGTATGTCTTTTTGTTCTGGCGACAACACCTTGGGTACGAATTTCACAGCCACTCGGTTTATGTTCAAATCTTCACGCAAAATTGCATGGGCAGAATCTTTACTCACTCCAACCTCTTTTGCAATCTCCCGCACGGTGAAACGACGATTTGCCATCACCAAATTTCGCATCCTCTCAACAGTAGCTGCAACATTTTGGGGCCTGCCACAACGCTGCTCATTCTCCGCTGATGCTCGGCCATCTTTGAATCGGTTGAACCACTCCTTAATTTGTGTCACACCCATAGCATCTTCTCCAAACACCTGCTGAATCTTACGAATTGTTTGGCTTTGAGAATCACCAAGCTTTTGACAGAATTTGATGCAGTATCTTTGCTCAATTCTTTCAATCATCTTGCGAGAAAACTAAATCTGACGAACAGCCCCTTACTTGGCGACCACCAGCCAGCAACTTGCACAACACGCGGTGAAGAAATTCACGCATGCGCATTAAGGTTCCTCCTTCCACCGTGCACTGTGGTACCGCCTTAGAATCACTACTTTGCTCCGGAAAAATTAAGGTTGGATACTTTTTAGACAGGCCTCGTATATATATATATATATATATATATATATATATATATATATATTGTGTGTATGTAACAGAAAAGAGGAAAATAAACAAAATATCAAGAAATAAAAAAATTTAAAACCTTCAAATTTTTCAAAGTACAAAAATTAAGAATAATTGTTTGAATATTGTAATACGCTCCTAAGTTGTTAATATCTAGGTTGTTCCCGAATTATAAGCCTAACTATCCCCCTCAACAAAATATATTATTATAAATAGTTATAATTCCAAACACACAAATTGAAAATAATTCTGAAATTTTTGCCGAAAAATCAAATTAAAACGAAAAACGGACAAAAAGCGATAAAGTAAAAAATTCTTTAAGACTAAAAGTTAAAAATTCCTGGAAAAATCATAATTTTCCAAGTATAACAACTTCTTCAAGATGAATTTAGACTTCTAACTTAGTTAAGAATTAAAATTTTGTTAATGAATTAAATAGCCTGTTTCCTATATATATATATATATATATATATATATATATAAAATTGATAGATTCTACAATATAAATTTTTTTGTTAATCTAAAATGTAAAATTATATTAAGAAGCAATTAAATATTTTCAAATCTGTGAGAGAGACAAGGAGAGAACAACACATATAAATAAAGGTGCACTTTTCAGTACTAGTTTTCAACAACAATTTCTTGGGTTTTAAAAATGTTACAATATTTATTTGGTTCAAAAGATAATAACTATTTTATCTACGGTACTAAACTACTTTAGTTAAACTAAAAGTTTTATATCATTAATAAGATCTAGGGAAATCTTTAGTTGACTGAGAGAAGGAATATTCAGTCCTTTTTTTTTCGATTCTATTTTATTACTTTTCAGTAAAAATATCTTCAGTATATTTCTAAGACAGTATTTCTTCTACAAAAATATTACAAATGATAAGCAGCAAGAGAAATCAATATAAATAAAAAAAATTCAAATATTACTAATAAAATTTTTAATTTACTCGAATTTAAAATTTAAATTTCTTCATGAAATGTAGGTTACAATAAATGAACTGTAAAAATACATTTACTTACTCGAATATTCTCATCTTCCATCTGTGTGTTTTAAAAATTTATCCTAATATATGAAAGTAAAGGGCTGCAAATAAAACGTAATAATGATATGACTATCAATGACTTCTAGGTTCAAGAAACTCTTTGTGATTCAGGTTAATTACACTGACTAAGTTCTGATGTATGTTATCTTTTCGCAATTATTTATCTATTAACTAACTGAAGAAGAACAATCCGTAAATTATTAACAGATGTCATATGATAACCCAATCAACACCTCTTGATTTCACATGTTTTTAAAATATAAATTCTGTTCGGAAATTTATAACTTTACATAAAATTATTCAATGCTGCCAACTTTCAAATTATGGTATTCTATAGTCATTAATGGAATGAAAAAATAAAGTTTTGTACTATTATGAAACATTAATTATTTTTTAGTACAAAGTTCTATTGTATACTGTTATAGAGATGATGCAGACATAGATTATTCAAGAATATTTTTGTGTATTTAAGGAATTTTTAGAGTGAAATAATCCACTATAAATGAAGAAAAAGTTTGTATAAATATTACTGATGAATAAGATAGCCCTATAAATAAAAATAAGTAAGAGAGGTAGGAATATAATATAATTTAACCAAAATTTCGTTTCCTATTGTATCGAAATGTTAGAGGAATAAGTTATTGAAAATAATGGTGGAAGAAATACATTGAATGTGAATAAAAAGTATTTAAGTAATGAACATGTAAAAGACTCCAAAACATAATTTCCTCGAGAGTGAATTGCATTATAATTATTATAGTTTGAAACATTGGTTATGAGATATCCTCAATAAACTTGCTCAAGACGCTTAATCAATAAATTTGCTCGACGGACGTCAATTAATCTTAAAATCATAACTTACTTTTAAATAGAGTTATATTATTCTGCTATAATAATGAAAATTTTCTTTTTTTAAATTAAATTGCGTAGTAAATACCTTTTTAAAACTATTAAATTTCACGAATATAATTCAATGTTTCATAATTATAATTATTTTTGTTTCAGTAAAACTTTAGTGCCATTTAAGTGCATCGATTCAACTCGGAACATTAATTGAGAGTTTCGATTTTCTGTAATTTCCATAGTTGAAATAGAGATGTATTTTTTAGTTTTATTGGCAATTCTGAAATTGATTTATTCATGAAGCAAACAGTACAATTCAATAAATACGAAAAGTTTCAATTATCAACTGTAAACTTTATACCTATAAGGTAAATAAATATTTTTGCATATAAAATAATGAGTAGTACACAAAATAAAGGGAATGATACATGTTTATTTTTAATGGCCTTAAGTATGGCTTAAAATTCGGAATAAAATGCTCAAAATACTTCATTACACAAACAAATTGTTTCAAATTAATTCTTAATAAGTAATGAATTCTTAAAACATATATTCTAGCAATATTAATCATACTAAAAATAAAGAAAAATACCATTTGTTACTTCCTAAAGAAGAAAGCTTCGGTGTTTTTTTTTCCCATTTAAAATTGAGAAATTTCCAAATATTAACATCTCTTTTCCTTTAGTTGAATTTACATGTCTTCTTTTGCTTTTCTCCAAGTAGTATAAACAATCCAATCATTGTTACGCTTGCCATTCGAAATCTCTCTAGAATAACTGTTTGTGTATAACGTTGAATAATCTATTACGAATGTCTTGTGTCATAGCCTAAAAAATGACATTGACCTTGATCTTTACAATCAATTAGAGTTAAGTGTTTTCAGTAATACACGGAAAAATCATTATTTTTTTTTTCATTTATATTAATATTACAGCTATCTTCTTAAGATATCATCTAATTTGTTAGAGGGAATTGCAAGGCATCAAATTATAATTTTGATTTAATGAATAGTACAATTTTCTAATTTTTTTACATATCAAAAAATATTTTCTGCATTATTTTTCAATCATTCAGACGCTATATTTAAATTATTTGAGATTTGTAAACTAATTCTTTATAAAAAGAAAATATACTTAGCTATTTGCAACACCCACCCACATTAATGATCTCTTTGTTATTTCCTAATCTACTTATGTTATGATATACGAAATATACTATCATATTATTACCATTCAAATTTTTTAATCACTAAAATTATGTCACAGGTATTTTTAGAATTTAAGTAAGAAAAAACCATGAAATTTGCTTAAAATTCCGTATTGATCATTATTAAACATTGCTTAATGTTTCAAAAAGTATTATACAGCTTTTCTGAGCAATTATATATCAATTATTCTATTATCAAAAAATATTTTTTACAAAACATCTTTTATTGTTAATACGTTCTTCCTGTAGTATTAAAAGGAATTTTGTTGAGTTTTTCAAAAGGTATTAAGATGAAATATACTAAAAGCTCAATAATTTATTAGCAAACTCATTAAAAAATTAAATCAAGATGCTTATGATAATAAATTAAAAATGTGACTACATTAGATGTAAAGAATCATGAAATTTCATTTGTTAGAACCAGGCTGCCTTTACATTATTAGTGAAACACATTTTATAATCCAAATTCTTGGTCAATAAACCATAGAATAATAAACATAAAATTTTTTCTATTTATATGTATACAATTACAAAATATATTCGTGACAAAAATAAAGGAATTTCATCATTAACATACAATAATAGTATTCTAAAGAACAGTGATACTTTTTTTTAAATTTGCGCCTCGTTGTTTATTGTCAATATGTCATAAAAGATTGGAAAGCAATAAAAGCTTAAAAACATTAATAAATTTTGTGTGTACAGAATACATAAGAATTTTTATCATTGAAAACTTTTTTCTATTTTCTCTTTAATTCATCTTCATCTTCTTACATTTTTCGTCCAGTAAAGCAAATACATAATTTTACTGATTATACAGATAAGTAAAACAAAAACATTAATAATATTGCTAAGAGTTATCAAATTTTTTTAACAAAAATGTTTTTCAATGTTTACGTATATTCAGTCCTAATTTGGTATTATCTTTTGTTTTATATTTAAATGAAATCTGTTATTTTTAATTCGAACGATTATCT
Source organism: Nephila pilipes (assembly GCA_019974015.1). Taxonomy (NCBI): domain Eukaryota; kingdom Metazoa; phylum Arthropoda; class Arachnida; order Araneae; family Nephilidae; genus Nephila; species Nephila pilipes. The sequence goes on along the minus strand of BMAW01110930.1, from coordinate 3,618 downwards.
AAATTTGTATCACTTAAAGTTTTAATGCATTAACGAAAATTTATTAGCTTTTCTCAATGTTAAACATTCTTTATTTGTTACAGTTATGCCAGATTTATTAATCATAAAACTTATCAATAGAAGTTGTCAGGTTAAAATAACTATATTTGTATAATTTGATTAGAAAAATATTTATTTTAATGTAAGCCCTTTAAATGAATACTATAGACTTTGAATATGTATTAGTTACAAAAGAGCAAATTATGTCGCTTAGAATTTACAGTTTCAGATTTGTTGTTGAGTTCAAGTATAAAGGGGATATTAATATTAATATGGTGTGGGTCATAAATATATAGACAGGGGATTTTATAGGAATAATGGCTTAAATAAAAGATAATGAACAAAGAAAAATAATCAATATAAAATATCTCAAAAACAATTTCTAGCTGTACAGATATATCACACGAACACAAATTTTAGAGGGAAAAATAAAAACAATAAATATAGTGTCCCAAAAATATATGGACAAATAAAATACATCCATTATGGTTCAAATTTTGAAATTTTTCTATCAATTAATTTGAGTTATCCAATCAGACGTGTTTTTAACTACGAATTTCAGTAAATATTAGATTTTCGAAACAACCAACTCTGGTCTATTTGCTGCTTTAACTTCACCAGGGTTAAAAATAGCATGTATATATATATATATATATATATATCATGCTAATGCACTAACTCTCCAAATATTTTCCACCACGTTAAGATCTGAGTTAATATCTAACTAATCAATGATGACTCGGTAGAATTAGCCTGGTGGAAATAATAATTCTGTATTCCAATGGAAGTAATTCTGTATAAATTATATTTTAGTTTATATAGGGATGGGATTCGAACCGTTGTGTTGTTGGAATATACAGTTTTCACATCCCACAGCCCTTCCAAACGGAAGCAAATTATCTGAAGCATTTTCCGATAGACTTGTGAACTTTGATGATTTTGTAGGAAACATATATCAGTCGTGCCGTTGAAACAGAGCGTGCCCGATTCCGCAACAAAACTGCCTCATTGTCACCAGCTTAAGAAAGAACTGGGCTCTAATAATAGTTCCAACCATCTAAGCCATTCATATTGAATTTCCTTTAATTGCTGAAGAACAATTAAGTATTTATCTTTCCGAAGCATGTGTTACTTAGCTCAAAGCAGTCGCACCTCTCTAAATGTGTTTCGAACACTGATATTCACCGCATGCTGCTAATAACACAGAGTTTACTTTCTTGCAAATGATGATAAACGGTAGATGTGGGTACTCAATTTTCTGTTATTGGCAATATGAAGGGCAGATAATTTTTTTTATCGGAAACAGTTTGCAAAAGCTATCTATCTTGCAATTGTGCTGACTTTGGTCTCCCTACTTCTTTCCTTATAGTAGATGTGTCACTTTGCGATATGATTTAATTTGTATTGGATCTGCTGCATTTAGAAATTTCTAAAACATTCATTTCCTCACGCTTAAGGATACTCAATAATCTGTAAAAGGTTTTTGTATTTATGCATTTAAAAATTAGGTTTTAACATGCCATGTAATATTTTTGATCTAGAAAATTATTTCGCATGAAAATTTGGATACGTTGTAGGCACAATTTTAAAAATTTAAATTTTTCTAAAATTTTTGAAAATTTTCAAAACTTTGCTCCTTCTGTATTTATTAATATTTTACTGTGAAGTAATATTCTTAAGAATGTTTAAATAACTTAAGGGATAGATTTTAAAATAACTTATTTAGTTTTGGAGGGAAAAAATAAAATGTTGATAGGTATGAGGAATTCAGCAAAAACACCAATATCTCCTACATTTTACTTCTTTAAAAAAAGATTTTTCTTTCAAAATGGATACCTAATTTTGTTACATGTATTGTATTCGACATTCAGGAAAAATGAAAGTGTTTGGTAAATATTTGTGGAACGGGTAGTTTTTTAAATGCACTGATGTGTTGAAAAAACACAAAATGAGTAAAACCTTTTTAAAGCTTATAACTATGAAAAAGTGAATATTATGTTTTCAATTAACTTACAATACCATCTTATATAATTAGCTATGTGCTTCTTACAGATAATAGCATTTTCATATAATTTCAGAATATCAGTAGTTACTTAGTATACATTTCGTAATTAACTGTGTACTTCTCATAGCATAGTCTTTGGAGCAACATCATAGGCTTTGTGAAGAAGTTTTGCACATTTACTGCATATTCTCGATGAAAAAGTCAAGATATTTATAGCTACACAAAATTTTTAAATAGTCGAATAGCTTTCTGTCACGTTACAAAATGTTTTCCTAACCTGTTAATTGATATCAGGAATAGTATTTATTTGTCTTTCATCAGATGTTTCTACAACATGAACTTCTGAAGTGCTAGAACTACAGTTTAAATTTAAAGTATAGGAAAATTCTAGCCTTTTCCCAAGTTCAAGTTTTAAAGTTTTATATATATATATATATTCCGGGCATTTCAGTTGGACAAGCGTTTTGCTGATTTGTAAAAAGTCGCAATAAGGAAATGTATCCAGTATTGGATCATACGGATATTCAATGAATAATAATTGATCAATGCTGATGTCAAGATCTATAACTTTTTTCTTTTGTGATATAAGCTATATTATTAGCATCACTACCCCGGCGTTTACTATTCATTTGTATAGAATGGTATCGCAGTTTTACGTGAGACATTTGTGTGTGAAATCTTTAACAGCTAAAAAAAAAGGAACGTCAAAACCTTCAACAGTTTCAACACAAACAATAATAAAAGAAAGACTGTTTATTATTATTTTTATTATTATTTTCCTTTCTGCTTACGAGTAACATATATTTAGAGTTAGCGTTATATTTACAAGACACACAAAACACAAGATATCAACAATAAATCGCTCATAATGAAAGTTTTATTCACAAAAAGAACAGTACAAAATTAGTTATGATTGAAACAAAAATAAAATTAGTTTTCGAAAAGCTTTATATTTATAGCATAGATATAGCATAAAATTACTAACATCGGTGTGGTTAATATAAGAATCGGGTGTGGTTAAATTCCAGTTTATGGTTTTATATTTACGTTTTTATGTTTACCTGTTTTAATTTCACTTTTTCAAACTTCTAACTCTCGTACATACATAGGTAATGTATCATTCGAAAGATAACTCTTCATATAATATTACTAAAAAAATAATAATCTACTTTTAGTCATTTTTGAGGGTACCGAGTCCCTTTAAAAATGACATTTCGTTTTTATCAGCTATGAGAACTCAACGTTGCGTGGCATATTCATATACACTTTATTCGTCTTTTCGGCTTAGAATTGATTCGATTTTTATATTCAGCACCAATTACATTATTAGAAAACTTCTTGGAATATGGAATTTTTCTGATTCTGAACTATCAATTCCGACATTTATAGCTCTCCATATATTTTTAGGACAGTATACTTTATATTACTTCGTGGGGTTTTTTTTTTTTTTTTTTCTTATTCAAAGAGTGCAAACAAAATCTTAATTATATTTCCCGTTACACTCATAGTATTAAATATATCTTTTATTGATTTTATTGCTCTTGCATATTATTTTAATTGTTACTGAAAAAACA